>CM039508.1:25224644-25299818 GCA_022432975.1 Begonia masoniana | reverse complement strand
TTTTTTTCTGTGTAATAGATATTGGTCGTGCCTAAAATCAACAGAATTTCATCTCCTACTTTGGTAGTTAACTTAGTAGATCTTTCACAAACACATCACAATACAACTAAAGATACTAGCCAATGTTTATGTCTATAGTTTGTAAATTTGCATAATGCTCTAGATTTCTTCTTCCACCAATCTGGTTCTTCTAGAAAAGATTGATAGCAACCATGGTTCACTATTTTTGTAAAGAGAGTCACTTCCTTACCATAGTAGTTGACAATAACATAGTAGATACTCAGCTAGTCAATACTTGGGCTTACATCGAAGCTCATCCATTGCCATAGCTATCAAATTTACTAACAACTTGTGGTTATCAATCACCATCTTATTAGGACCATGAACACTATCCTAAATACTAACAAATCGTAGACTTGAAACTCTCAAGCCCATTTCAGTAATGAAAACATAGAAAAATAAAAAAATGCACACCATGAATCGATTGCAGAAAATTGAAGGATAGAGGTTTTTACAAACTTCAAAGTTTCATCTTTTTAAAATTAAGAAACTAGAAACTTTTTCAAACTAAGACATTTTGGCACTATTTTGCTGAGTTAGTGGAGACAAAGCTAAAGCATTATCGTCTCGCCATTGCCTCATAAACCAAGAGAGAGATGTAGGAAAAAGAAACACTCAAGTGATTCCGAAACTTCAAAACAGATCCAGAGCCATGAGAATACCACCACATCCATCAATTACAGTAATTGGACAAAAGAAAAATACAACGGTGAAAAACCCAAAATTTAGAAGCCAATGCGGAAAAATTAAACTGCCATGAATGAAATAATTAGCTCAAATCCACAGAACCCATCTCATGGCTAGTCCAACATTAATTAGTAAGCATCAGAAATTACTATGGAGAAAGAAATAGAGTAAGAGAGAGATTGCAGAGAAATATAACGAAAGAGGAAGAGAGTACCCATCGGATCAGTATTCAGAAATGAAGTTCCAAAGGCGCAGGCTGCATTGAGGGTGGGTTTTGGCCTGGGGTGAACTAGGTGCGAGGAAGCAATAGTAAATAAATATACTTCGTCTAAATCCAAACTGCGGTGATTAGATCCAAGCCGTCCATTAGCACTAAAACGTGCAACGACGCCATTTTCTCGATATTATTATTTTCTCTATAAGTTTGCCTTTGCCTCGAGAAAAATGTCATTGTTTCAAAAGTTTGGCTACGCTAAAACTAGTACTCTCACTTCTCTATTTTTAATTATAAAATACGGGTTAATGTTAAGATATATCAATTCATATAAACTACGTATATTTTGACAAAAAATTTGTCAAGATAATGCAAAACTCATTTAGAAGTCCAAGTTAAGAATGTGGAATACCACACCTTGAAAAAATGTCATTTATTAGGTTGTGGTCGAAAGAAGGAATTTAGTGTAAAATCTGCCAAATTTTAATGAAGGAAGATTTTTGAATAAATTTTTCGCGAGTTTTAAGTGGGAATTCAAGCCCGAACACTCAAATTTTTAGAAACGTGCGACGTACGAGTTTTTAGTCACGTGTAGGACGTACATAAGATTTATGGAATTAAATTAAAAATTTGACATTGACGTTCACACAATTTAAGTGGATTAAATTCACGAGAGTGGAATGTCCGCAATTGTCGAGCGAAGTTGTTCGGAAATTTTAAATTGAAAATTGAAAATCTATTAAATTGGTTTAATATATTTAATATAAAAATTGAAAAGAATAAAAATAAAATATTAAAGTAAAATAAATTTTTTTATGAAACAATAAGGTTTCAGAATGAAACCTTATTCGTTTCATTCTTTCAGTAAAGAAAACAGAGGGAGAGAGGGAAGAGGCGCCGCCGCGTAGGAGAGAAATTACTGGCCCCCGAACAACCACCGATCGGCTCGATCTTGGTGTCAAAACGTTCGTCTCGAAGAGTAAATCAACGTTGCTCAAGGGCGCTTTCGACGGTATGTTCTCTTTCTCCCGATTTTCGCCCGAGAAGGTTCGGGATTTTTAGGTTTCGTCAATCTGAGATTTGGGGTTGATTCTTTGGTGTTAATAGTAGGATTTGACGGAAAGGAGATAATAAACGTGTTGGAAACAATTTTCGAGGAAAAACAGGTTAGAAAAACGCAATTCCAACCTTGAGGCAATCGGCCGTCAACGGCTGAGATAACTCGGTTAATAGCCGAGTCAACTCGGCCCAAGGCCCGGCTGAGATAACTCGGTTGATAGCCGAGTCGACTCGGCCCAAGGCCGAGTCGACTTGGGCCCAAGGCCGAGTTGGGCCAGGGCTGGGTTAGCCCCAGCCTGAGCTGGCGACCCAGGTTCGGGCAAGGACCGTCCCGATTTGGGTCTGGTCCGACCCAGACCCATCAAGGGCCTGTCGGGTCTGACCCGAGCCCACTTGGATTGGGTTTGTCCAAACCAGACCCGACCGGTCCGACCCGAACCAAGTCCAACCCAAACCCAAACCAGACCCGACCGGTCTGACCCGAACCAGTCTGACCTTTGACCGTTGACCAATAAAACTCAACCGTTGACTTTGACTGTTGACTTTGACTCGTGACTTTGACCGACCGTTGACTTTGACCAATAGTCAACTTGAGCTGTTTGGGTCCGTTTTTGCCCCGGTTCGCAGTTTGTATCATTTATCAACCCAATTGGATCTTAATGGGTTTCCTTCCTTGTTTTGACTCCTTGATTCGGAGGGTTTTGCAGACCCCGAGATGATTCCCGAGGAGATACGGACCACTGAAGTTAGGAGGACTCGCCTCGATGGTATGAATTATTATACTTTCTACGATATACTTACATAACATGTATGTATATATTATTTTGGTAGATTATCACTAATATTGATGTCGGCTGTTTTAAAAACATGAGCGTATTGCATTAGATAGGCATGTATACTTTTGACTGCCTACTGTCATGTTTTCTTGCCTTGCTGACGGGTTTGAGTTGAGATTGATCATCATACTATGCTGTTGTGTTTTATTGTGGACTGGTTTTCTGATGCATTGCATAGTTTTCTATATTGCCATTTGGAGTTGATTCTGGAAGTAATCGTTTGACACTTTTAGCGGGGCCCAGCTAAGAGTATCAAAGGATTTTGTCCAGTGGAACCGTGTTTGAGGGTTGCTGTGGTACTCCCCCTGATAATAGGAGGAAAGGACTCAGAGCTATGCTAGTCCTGTGCGGCACTCCCCGCGAATGGAGGAATGGGCTTTGAGCTATGCTAGCCCTGTTACCTGATCTAGCTAGTGTTTGTTCGTTGTTACTCCCGGTATGATAAGTCCCTTGTGTAGTGTTCTCGAGGGCCTAGAGTAGAGTGATCGTTGATTTCCTCCTGGTGAGCTACCGTGTGATCCATGTGGCCTAGGGTATGCCGACCGTGATCCCCCTGGTGGTTAACTATATCTCTTCCCCCTATGAGGTTTTGCCTAATGTCATTGCGACCTTTCTGTGTGGTGTTGATAAGTCCCTTGTGTAGTGTTTTTGAGGGCCCATGGTAGAGTGACCGTTGATTCCCTCCTGGTGAGCTACCGTGTGATCCATGAGGCCCAAGGTATGCCGACCGATCGAGAGTGATCGTTGATTCCCTCCTGGTGAGTTACCGTGTGATCCACGAGGCCCAGAGTATGCCAACCGTGATTCCCGTGGTGGTGGACTATACCTCTTCTCCTTATGAGGTCTTGTCTAATGTTATTGCGGTTTTTTTTGTGTGGTGTGTTTCGGAGGATCCTTGCATGGTCTTTTTTTTCGCTGTGCACTTGACTATGTAGTACGGTATGGATAATGAGGGCATAGTTTGTATACACTTTATTTTAAAAATTAGCCGATCGATCTATCTAAAAATGAGAAGAGATTTAATAACATAGAACTGGTTTTGAGATTTGATACTTATTCATTGATTTTATAACTAACATGAATTATAACATGAGTGGTAGGTATTACATCCCATACTAAGTTTGTCACTCACCCCAACGACTCCCCCTCCACAGGTAAAGGTAGGAGGAAGCAAAAGTGTGATGACCCGGATGTGTAAGTATGTATACGATGGCTGCACGAACCGGAACAAGGATGGCGGTACATCCACGCGGGCGAACCGGAAGGTGACGGGTCATAGAAAGGGAGGTTGTCACAATCTCACATCGCTTGGGGAAGTATGTGGAAATGAAACATATGTAAAGAGACCCTCTCAAGATAGTAAGACGCGTTTTGGAGCACAATTGACAACGGATCTCATAAGAACTCTGAAGTTAAAAGTGCTTCGGCGAAAGTAGTACCAGGTTGGCTGACCGACAAGGAAGTCCACTCCAAACAAAGTTGTGAGGGGAGGATATTGGGCTACGGCCCAATCCCTAGAGCGGACAATATCTTGCTGGGAAAAAGGGTCGTTACAAATTGTATCAGAGCCTGTACCCAACCGAAAATGTGGCCAACGAGGACATTGGGCCCCTAGGGGGGTGATTGTGATGACCCGGATGTGTAAGTATGTGTACGATGGCTACACGAACTGGAACCCGGATGGCGGTACGTCCGCCCGGGCGAACCGGAAGGTGACGGGTCGTAGAAAGGGTGGTCGTCACAATCTCACATCACTTGGGGATGTATGTGGAAATAAAATATATGTAAAGAGACCCTCTCAAGATAGTAAGATGCATTTTAGAGCACAATTGACAACGGATCCCATAAGAACTCCGAAGTTAAAAGTACTTCGGCGAGAGTAGTACCAGGTTGGGTGACCGATTGGGAAGTCCACGCTAAACAAAGCCGTGAGAGGAGAATATTGGACTACGACTCAATCCCCAGAGCAGACAATATCTTACTTGAAAAAGGGGTTGTTACAAAAAGTGAATTGGATCAGCACTAATCGATTAGGAGTCGTCTTTATTTTTATTTCGGCATTTCGTGAAATGTAAGAATATATCGTGGATATTGCTACATATTTGGGTTTGTATTTATCTTTAATTTTTCAATATTTCTATTATTGCTCGTTTTCTCATATTTGTGATATTGAGGAGTCTTGGATCATTGCAAAAACTTCCGCACTTAGCCTTAGGCTAGACAGTGGACCTCCCCGAGGTTGATCTTTTAGCCTGGCGTTTCTGTCTGGCCCCCTCTCGGGTCGTGACATTTAGCACACAAACTCAGCTAGTCAATACTTAGGCTTACATCGAAGCTGATCCATTGCCATTACTATCAAATATACTGATAACTTGTGGTTATCAATCACCAAAAGAAAATATTTTCATGTAAATGACATTTTTTTTACGCTTTTGTCCTCTACGGTTGGAGAGAACACATCCAACATAAACCTCTATGACACTAGTTGACTGAATGATAATAGCATCTTGCCTTTGCACTAGTTGAGTTTTCCTTGCACCGAATCATAGTCTTTCCATCATTAAAGTTAGACATACACCCTCATTGATCTTAGAAGACAATCTATGAATACATGTACATGATTCCAACAATGATTTGTTGTCACCATACATGTTACAATTTGTTAATTCATAAGGTGAAGACATTGAGGCTAAATACCATTTATGATTTTTCACGATGTTTGGAAGTTGTAGTGTGGGGTCATCCTTGATCATAGCTGGGCCTAAATATTAATCTTTGTCAACCTTCTAAACTATGGAGATGTACTACACTTAGGTAGGTGGTCATTTATTAGTTCAAAATAATGGGACTGCAACCTGAAGTTCCACCCTAGAGCATTTTTCTTTAATTGTAAAATTCTTACAAGGTTTTAGCATAATGTTTTTTGGCTAGTTTTCTGCAACACAAGCCTGTAATTTTCCTGAGAAAACGAGGAGCCAAAAAAGACAAAACGAAATCATGATCATCTTTGCGTATTTGATGGCCGCTTGCGATTGATCTATTGATTTGGCGAGAGGTAGAGATCTTGCTAATCATAAGAACTAGTATAATTATACATGCAATTTAGATTCCAAGATCAAATCCAAATAAGTAATCAACATGCAAATGTTCTTGTACTAACCTTTGAAAGAGTTAGGTTTGTCAAACTATGCTTATCAACTCAAGAATGCGATGTGGTGCAGCAGATTATTTATTTCGAAATCGAAATCTTTTTCCACCAATATAGCTCTTGTAGATAAGATTGATTGCAACAATATGTGAACTGCCATGGTTCACATCACGCTGTCTATTTTTTGTAGAAAGAGTAACTTCGTTACCATAGTAGTTGACAATAACGTATTGTATACTCAAGCTAGTCCATACTTGGGCTTATATCATCCATTGTTATAACTATCAAATTTGTTGACAACTTGTAGTTATCAATCACTATAATTAAGGGGAGATTTATCCATTTTTGACCATATAATAGAGTATTTTCAACGCGAATCTAAAATATCAAAGCTTTTGTAACACCCGGCATTTTGGCCATGTAATAATCTGTTGAATTATTGTATAGATTTAAATTGCCATAAATACAATAACTGTTTTATTATAAATTTTAGAGCATTTAGTGAGGGGAGAACCGAACTAAAAACTAACTAAACAAAACACTAAGTTTAAAATGCATGGAAGGGCATTTTGGAGAGAAATTAAGGTTGGTGGGAGATAACCAATGGATGATTGCCAAGTGGCAATAACTTGCTGAGAAACCTACCTAATCTCCTTCCTTCTACGTGAAAATTCATATGCATTTTTCCTTCTCTGTATTCCTCTCTACATTCTCTCTTCCAGTCGATAAAACAACCATCGAAGCTACTTCGATCTCCTCAGTTCCTTTCTGTTTCTCCGCTAAGGTAAGAATCCACTCATGCTATCATCTTTGGACAAGTTTAATGTGAGTTTTACCGAAGTTTAGGGTTATGGTTTTTAGAGAAAAACTCACTGTCTTTGGATGAAAACACACCGGTTTGTTTTCTAAAGGTTTGAATGAGTTTAGAACAGATTCTACCAACTTATTAGTTAACATTTGCAGCTGTTTAATTCCTTTACATGCATACTTCAGGTCCAAGCATTCCATGGACATTCGAGCATCTGACACCGCAGCAAACAGGTAAGTTCATAACCGTAGGTTGGCCCTTAAGGCCCTACATCACAGAGGTACTAGGGTTCCTGTTCTGTCGGGTAGTTTTGGGTAGAAATGTTATAGCTTCTGTTCAGTTTGTGTTCTGTGTTGTCTGTTCAGTTCACGTTCTGAGTTGTCTGTTTTCTGTCTCACAATATGCCCTGTTATTTCTGATGTTTGCTGTTATAGGTTCAGGCACTGAGAATGTCATGCATACACGTTTTACTGAAAATCCATGCAAAACCGATTTCTGTACACTGTTTGAAACTAATAAGATAAAATCCGACTAAAATGTACCAGGTTAAGTGCGAGACGGGGACTGGCCACTGAACTGTTACTGTTTACCGTTTACTGTACTGTTTCCCTGAATGTGCCTGATAGTGCACCCTCCCCCTCCCCCACTGTTTGCCAGTTCCCCTATAAGCTCCACTTAATTCTACTGCCACTGTAACTTAATGCTCTGTACTGTCACCGTATTCTGAAAAACTGCATGCATAACATTTTGCATCACTGCATACCGATTATGTCTTACTGAGTTTTAGACTCATAGGTGAACTCTCTGGTGTAGGTACTGAACCTGAAACCGAGGACCTTGTTTCTCAAAATGATGATCTGATGTAAATGGTGGATCGAGTTCACAGGGTGGTTGTTGCAGTCAGACATGTTTCTGCTCTGAGGTTTCAGTTTTTAAGTAAAGTTTACGTCTGTAGGTTTTACTGAACTCTGGTGTTTTGTTTCAAAACTCTGTCTAGGTTTTTGTTAGAAATCTGATTTATGTATAGGTTTTGTTGGTGTATTCTAAAACCTCTGTATTTGACAGCTGTATTTATGTTTTGAAATGTATTGAAATCATTCTGGAACTGCTGGAATCTTTTATCCGTTTGTGCATGGATGACATCTAGTTTTAGAGCTGTCCACGCAATCTGCTTCCTTGTTTCTGACAATTGTAAAGTATGTTCTACAACTTTTAGCCCTCGGTTTGTACTGTATTTGACAGTTAAAAGAGGTCTTGTGGTATTCTGGAATTTGTTTGGGATATTCTCTGATAATCTGTGCATGGGTTGTCTCTGGTTTTGGAATAATCCATGCAGTTGTTTTCTTGATCTTCTGTTAGGTTTTCTAACTTCTGTCATGTTCCCATGCATGTTTTAAAACTGTGTTTAGAATTAGGTTTGAAGGTCTGAGACCCTTATGTCTTCTGCTTGATACTCCCTGCCCGTAGGTCTCCCTGTAAAAGTTGTAAATTTTGCCTTTAAAATTTATGTCTTCCGGCTGACGTCACCCAAGTCATCCGCTCAGTGTAAATATGTCTTCCGGCTGACGTCATGTAACGACCCGAGGAGGATCGTCACGAAACTCATGATTTTACATAAAACTTTAACTCATATTTGAACTCTCTTCTCCTTTATTTTTTTATATCAGTATACCTAGCAGGCCTAAAGACTTCAACTTAATGGATGGAAAATTAGTCTCTCATACATGCTTCCAATTGACGTGCAAGTTGCATGGATCTGCATGCAACAACCGATAGACATCGCGTCATCCGGTGAGAAAATATACTTCATCTTCCGGTGAAATAGGGAAACATCATCCGATGGACATGTGCTCCCCACGTGCATAATTAAAACATGACCCGGTCACTAAACGACAAGAAAACCCTCACATCGTCCGATGGCCAAACACTCTACATCTGCTGATCGCTAGACGACAAAATAACACTATCATCATCCGATGGCTAACACTCTACATCTGCCGATCGCTAGACGACAAAATAACACTTTCGCTAGACGACAAAATAACACTTTCGTCATCCGATGGCTAACACTCTACATCTGCCGATCGCTAGACAACAAAATAACACTTTCATCATCCGATGGCTAACACTCTACATCTGCCGATCGCTAGACGACAAAATAACATTTTCATCATCCGATGGCTAACACTCTACATCTGCTGATTGCTAGACGACAAAATAACACTTTCGTCATCCGATGAAGAACATACTACATCTTCCGGTGACGTCATCTGAAAGACTCAATCGTTCGATTCCTATCATTTGACACCTGCCGATGACGTCAGCCGGATGAATGCCTCACCCAGCTTCTATCTTACGGCAGTAAAACACTATAATCATTAAACAACCTCATCCAACAGAGAATACTACAACTCACCCAAACCTTAACCTGGAAATCATAAACTCTAATAAGTGAAAACCATATCTCATACAAGATACACGTAGCGGAAGGCTTAAGCAAAACAGACCATTCAATGATCCTTAAAATCGTTAACAGACTCTGAAGTCAAACCATTAAAAATTCGAATCTCCTTGTTATAAGTAAACTCTATTCTACTTAGTCATCTGTTTATCATAAACTTCTCCGACTTACTATGGGTATAACAAGGGAACCTGATCGCCTACCCAGCCTTCACTGTCACACTGAGCATCCTCCAGCAACCAAGCTTAGACATCTTCATTGACCTTGAGTTCCTTACCTGAAAACTCGTCACCTACATCATAAGGTTTAAACTATAAGCCTAATACTTAGTAAGGAATGCAACACTAACATGGATGCATGAATGCATAATTTGGGAAAATCACATGCTCATAAGTCTTTTCTTGTTCATGTCTTTGCTCGTAATCATCATTCATAGTCATGGATCAAAATCATCATTCATAATCATGGATCAAAATCATCATTCATAATCATTGATCATATTCATCATTCATAGTCATTGATCATATTCATCATTCAAGTTATTGATCATATTCATCATTCATAGTCATTGATCATATTCATCATTCATAGTCATTGATCATATTCTTTATTTAGGTTGTGTGGATCAAGAGAGGATTTGTGCCGGTAAAGGGGGTTCGACAGTGAGTTTGATCTTGTTCCCTACTGCGGGTCGTATTCATATGTCCTTCTTTGGACTGTAACATACGCCGAACCGCCCCCAACCCTCACTTAATCTACGTTGCATAAATCTTATATATATACATATATACATGCTTATCTTGTTCATGGAAAACATGCGTTAAACATTTTCTTATGCGTGAGAAACATTCATGATGCATGAACATGAGAGCTTTTAACTCATCAAACTGTGACAAGGATCGTACCAGAGCAGACAACTTCACATTCACTAACAGGTCATCACATGGTGTAACTTGCAACATACATAAATCCTTCAAGCGCAGACAAGCTCATAATTATAAGGTAAACATTAGACATCTCAACCTAGTACTCCCACGATGTAGGGCTCTATTAGCCGGAAATCTTAATACATTCACTTACCTGGTCTCCTTAGCACTTGAGCTCCCTTCTCTTCAAACTTCTTCACCTAAACATTTACATTGCAGTAGTTAAAACAAAAATCCTAGTAGTTCTAATCTCGAGTTATCCTAAGATCTAATAGCTAAGAGTCCTTCCCGAGTTCTTAGTTTAATACTCAATGTAACCCGAAATCCCAAAACCAAAACAGACGGATTCGATAATGATAACTCAGGGTTGGTTGTTTTAAATGTCCAGAATCGATTCGGAATGACATTACCTATCTCGGGTTTCAAAATGTTCTTATTAATATTCGGCCATTGAAGAATCCAAACTTTAATACAGAGCTGGAAAACTGGGCTAATAAACTAACAGATAGCCACATTGTTAAACCCGTACCTCGAGCACAAAGTAGCCGAGAAGTAGCAAGGAAACCGATCGCCGAAGGAGGGATTTCCAGCTGACAGAGAGCGAGAGCTTAGGAGAGAAGAAATCGCCGGAAGTTGGGGATGTCGGCTACAGTGGTTTAAATGAGGTTTGAATCCTTTCCTTTTTCTTTAAATACAGGCCTCAATCCTCCATTATTACAACTTTGCCACTCAACCTAGTTTAGATCCACATGTAATTAATTAAGCTTGACATAATCCTAAACTACGAAGATTAAATATTTATGACCGTTAATACAGTTAAGAAAATCACCTGGCCGTTAACTCGGGTGTTGCATCCACCCCTCCTTAAACAAAATTTTCGTCTCCGAAAATTGGTCAAACAAACAACTCTGGATACTTGTCTAACATGTCCTGTCGTCGCTCCCACGTGGCTTCATCTATGCCATGATGCTTCTATAAAACTTTGACCAACGGAATCTCTTTATTCCTCAGAGTCTTAACTGCAGATTCCAATATCTGCACTGGCTTCTCTTCATACGTTAGTGTCGGCTCAATCTCAAAATCCACTGGTTCAACAACTTGTGTAGGGTCCCATATACATTTTCTTAACATTGACACATGGAAAACATTATGAACTTTATCCAATGATGGAGGCAACTGCAGTCTGTAAGCTGTGCTACCGATTCTAGCCAAAACAGGGAATGGTCCAATAAATTGTGGATTAAGCTTTCCCTTCTTGCCAAATCTTAGTACTCCTTTAAATGGTGAAACCTTCAGAAAAACTTCATCACCAACAGCAAATTCAAGATCTCTCCTCCTTTTGTCTGCAAAACTTTTCTGTCGACTTTGTGCAGTAATCATCCTCCTCTTAATAATGACAATCTTGTCTGACATCTACTGCAACATCTCGGGACCTATGAGTTTTGCTTCACCAACTTCATCCCAATACAGAGGTGATCTACATTTCCTACCATACAACGCCTCATAAGGTGCCATACCTATGGTGGACTGGTAGTTGTTGTTGTAGGAGAACTCAACCAGGGGTAGGTATCTACTCCAGGATGACTGGAAATCTAGTACACATGCCCTCAGCATGTCTTCAAGTATCTGAATAGTCCTTTCAGATTGACCATCTGTCTGTGGGTGGAAGGCAGTACTGAAGGTTAACTTTGTACCTAATGCGTCTTGTAAACTTTTCCAAAACCGGGAGGTAAATCTAGGGTCACGATCAGAGACAATAGATGCAGGAATTCCATGCAACCTGATAACTTCTTGTACATAAAGGTCAGCAAGCTGGTCCATCGAGTAGGTTGTCCTTACTGGTAAGAAATGGGCTGATTTTGTCAATCTATCAATCACAACCCAAATACTATCATGTCCCTTAGTTATCTTGGGTAGTCCTACAACGAAATCCATAGCTATGTGTTCCCACTTCCATTCGGGAATAGGTAGGGGCTGAAGAGTACCTCCTGGACGTTGGTGCTCAGCTTTAACCTGTTGGCAAACCAAACATGACTCTACATGCTTAGCAACATCACTCTTTAAGTTTGGCCACCAATAGAGTAACTTCAGGTCTCGATACATTTTGGTGCTTCCAGGATGCACAGAAAAGGAAGACGAATGCGCCTCAGTCAAGATTAACTTACGTAACCCTTCATCATTAGGGACATACCATCTATTTCTAAACCTCAGAATTCCATCCTTGGAAAGACTAAACTCGGAGGTGGTGTCTTTCACCTTGTTCATTATGCCGTTAATCTCCTCAGAGTCCTTCTGTTGTGCCTCTTTGATCTTTTCTAAAACCGTTGGTTGGATGGTCAAATCGGCAAGTAAGGTTGACAACTCTAGAACTATCTCCAATTCAAACTTCTGAACTTCTGTCCTCAAAGGTATAGACATAGTTGACATGACGGATTGCATAGTTGTTGACATCCTGCTCAATGCGTCAGCTACAGAGTTAGCCTTACCCGGGTGATACTTGATCTCAAAGTCGTAATCCTTAACAAATTCCAACCAACGCCTATGCCTCATGTTTAATTCCTTTTGTGTAAAGAGATACTTTAGACTTTTATGGTCAGAAAACACCTCACACTGCTGTCCATATAAGTAGTGCCTCCATATCTTCAAAGCAAAAACGACAGCGGCTAATTCTAAATCATGGATGGGGTAGTTCTGTTCATAACTCTTTAATTGTCTAGAGGCATACGCTACAACTTTACCTTCTTGCATCAAAACACAGCCCAAACCAACTTTTGACACATCACAGTAGACACTAAACTTTCCTTCTTCGGTTGGAAGGGTCAATACCGGGGCTGTTGTTAACTTCACCTTCAATGTATGGAAGCTATTCTCACAAGCTTCGGTCCAAGAATATTTATTGTCCTTCTTTGTCAAATTCGTCAGGGGCTTAGCTATCATAGAAAACCCTTTGATGAACTTTCTGTAATAGCCTGCCAATCCAAGGAAACTGCGGACTTCACTGGCATTCTTTGGTTGTGGCCAATCCTTTACTGCCTGAATTTTGGTCGGGTCCACAGATATGCCATTAGCAGAAACTACATGGCCAAGAAAATTAACCTTGTCCAACCAAAATTCACACTTGGACAATTTGGCATATAGCTGGTACTCCTTCAATGTTGCCAAAACTATTCTTAAATGCTCTGCATGGTCAGCTTCTGTCCGTGAGTATATCAGGATATCATCTATGAACACAATTACAAATTTATCCAAATACTCCCGAAACACACGATTCATTAAGTCCATAAAGGCTGCAGGTGCATTGGTCAGTCCAAATGACATGATCAAGAATTCGTAGTGTCCATAACGGGTTCTGAAGGCTGTCTTTGGTATATCTCCTTCCTTAACTTTCAGTTGGTAATAACCTGAACGTAAATCTATTTTTGAAAACACCTTTGCTCATTGCAGTTGGTCAAACAAATCATCAATTCAGGGTAAGGGATACTTATTCTTGATTGTCAACTTATTTAGTTCTCTATAGTCTATGCACATTCTAAGGGAACCATCTTTCTTCTTGACAAATAAGACAGGTGCACCCCAAGGTGAACTACTAGGGCGTATAAACCCTTTGTCTACTAATTCTTGTAGTTGAACTTTTAACTCCTTTAACTCAACAGGTGCCATACGGTAAGGGTTCTTAGATACAAGTAATGCCTCGGGGTATGTATCAATTACAAACTCTATTTCTCTATCAGGTGGTAATCCTGGCAAGTCATCCAAAAATGCCTCAGGGAACTCTCTGACTATGGGGATATCTTGTAACTCTATCTTATTCTTCACCCGTACATCCATTATGGTAGCTAAGTAACTCACACAACCATTTTTCAATAACCGATAAATTTCTAGTGAGGATATGATCGGTATTTTACTTATCTTAGCGATAGCTTGGAAGAAATAATGATCACCATTTGGGGGTCGAAAATCAACCATCCCAGATCTACAACTTATTGTGGCATAATGCCTAAATAACCAATCCATTCCTAAAATCACCTCGTATCTTTTCATGTCAATTACAATCAGTTCTACATATAGTTTCTTACTTCCTAAGGACACGACATCACCTTTAACAATCTGTTCAGAATGTAGGGACTTCCCTGATGGTAATATAACATTATATGGCCTTTCGGCTGGTAAGGGTTCTAAATTGTGTTGGCATACAAACAGAGTTTATATAAACGAGTGTGTGGCTCCCGTATCTATAAGTGTGTAAGCAGCAAAACTACAGATCATAATGGTACCTGTTATGACTGTATGCTGCACGGCTTCTTCATCCTCCATCATTGCATAGACTCTTGGTGCTACCCTTGCACGGTTCGTATCTGGTGGCATGGGGCAGTCTCTGACTATATGTCCAACCTTATCACATCTGAAACAGCGGCCAGAACGCAACTTGCATTCGCCGGGGTGGTTCTTCTGGTAGGTGGGGCATAATGGTGCCAGTGGCCTCTTTCCTTTTCCTTGATCATCATTCTGGTTGAGGGGTCTCTTTATTCCTTGTTGTTGTTGCTGTGGCCCCCTGTTCTGTTTTGGCTGCCAACCTTTGTTCTGACGTGGTGGCGGCTGAGTGTCCTTCGTGAGTTTCCTTGGCTGCTCACGCTGTGCATATGCTGTCATTTCTGCCTCTTCCAGCTCCAAGGCCGTAGCCGTCACTTCACCATAAGGTACATTGTGTATCCCAGCAGTCTTCACTTTCACATACAGACTCGGCTTCAGCCCTTGAACAAATTGGTAAATCTTGTCTTCATCATCCTCAATCATACGGGGAGCAAACCGTGATAAGGCATCAAATTTGCATATGTAATCCGTCACGGAGCCAGTTTGTCGCAGATTCATGAACTCCTTCTTCTTGTTGGCCCGAACAGTCCTATTGAAGTACTTGTCAAAGAAAGCAGTCTTGAACATCTCCCAGGTCATAGCTTCGGCATTAGCGATGTTCTGGATCGAGTCCCACCAATGCCTTGCACTTAACTCCAAATGAAAGACAGCATAGGTGACCTCATCTCCCTCATCAACCTTTGCATACTTAAACACGTCTTCTATCTTTCGAATCCACTCCTCAGCATAGATAGGATCTGAAACATGTCCATTAAACACCGGGGGTCGAAGCCGGTGGAAGCGCTCACCCCCATGATCATGAGTTGCATTAGTACTGGAGTTGCCTTGTTCCTCCGTAGCAATCATCAGTCGTTCTATCTGGTGAGATTGGCGCATGACCAACTCTGTCAACTGAGCAATAGCATTGCTATCCTCATTGGTCTCTCTCTGCTGACCTCTAACCATTTTGGGATTCCTAGACAAATCATTACAGATATATCTTAACTTAATGACATATACTGAAATCACAAATACTTAAAGTTGCTGAAGTGTGCTTATGTGACAGTCAGTGCTGGAAGGCAGTCTGCAGAATCGGTTTTAGAACCCGATTTTTCTTTGATACCATAATTGTAACGACCCGAGGAGGATCGTCACGAAACTCATGATTTTACATAAAACTTTAACTCATATTTGAACTCTCTTCTCCTTCTTTATTTTTTTATATCAGTATACCTAGCAGGCCTAAAGACTTCAACTTAATGGATGGAAAATTAGTCTCTCGTACATGCTTCAAATCGACGTGCAAGTTGCATGGATCTGCATGCAACAACCGATAGACATCGCGTCATCCGGTGAGGAAATATACTTCATCTTCCGGTGAAATAGGGAAACATCATCCGATGGACATGTGCTCCCCACGTGCATAATTAAAACATGACCCGGTCACTAAACGACAAGAAAACCCTCACATCGTCCGATAGCCAAACACTCTACATCTGCTGATCGCTAGACGACAAAATAACACTTTTATTATCCGATGGCTAACACTCTACATCTGCCGATCGCTAGACGACAAAATAACACTTTTATCATCCGATGGCTAACACTCTACATCTGCCGATCGCTAGACGACAAAATAACACTTTCGTCATCCGATGGCTAACACTCTACATCTACCGATCACTAGACAACAAAATAACACTTTCATCATCCGATGGCTAACACTCTACATCTGCCGATCGCTAGACGACAAAATAACACTTTTATCATCCGATGGCTAACACTCTACATCTGCCGATCGCTAGACGACAAAATAACACTTTCGTCATCCGATGAAGAACATACTACATCTTCCGGTGATGTCATCTGGAAGACTCAATCGTTCGATTCCTATCATTTGACACCTGCCGATGACGTCAGCCGGATGAATGCCTCACCCAGCTTCTATCTTACGGCAGTAAAACACTATAATCATTAAACAACCTCATCCAACAGAGAATACTACAACTCACCCAAACCTTAACCTGGAAATCATAAACTCTAATAAGTGAAAACCATATCTCATACAAGATACACGTAGCGGAAGGCTTAAGCAAAACAGACCATTCAATGATCCTTAAAATCGTTAACAGACTCTGAAGTCAAACCATTAAAAATTCGAATCTCCTTGTTATAAGTAAACTCTATTCTACTTAGTCATCTGTTTATCATAAACTTCTCTGACTTACTATGGGTATAACAAGGGAACCTGATCGCCTACCCAGCCTTCACTGTCACACTGAGCATCCTCCAGCAACCAAGCTTAGACATCTTCATTGACCTTGAGTTCCTTACCTGAAAACTCGTCACCTACATCATATGGTTTAAACTATAAGCCTAATGCTTAGTAAGGAATGCAACACTAACATGGATGCATGAACGCATAATTTGGGAAAATCACATGCTCATAAGTCTTTTCTTGTTCATGTCTTTGCTCGTAATCATCATTCATAGTCATGGATCAAAATCATCATTCATAATCATTGATCATATTCATCATTCATAATCATTGATCATATTCATCATTCATAGTCATTGATCATATCATCATTCAAGTCATTGATCATATTCATCATCATAGTCATTGATCATATCATCATTCATAGTCATTGATCATATTCATCATTCATAGTCATTGATCATATTCATCATTCATAGTCATTGATCATATTCATCATTCATAGTCATTGATCATATTCATCATTCATAGTCATTGATCATATTCATCATTCATAGTCATTGATCATATTCATCATTCATAGTCATTGATCATATTCATCATTCATAGTCATTGATCATATTCATCATTCATAGTCATTGATCATATTCATCATTCATAGTCATTGATCATATTCATCATTCATAGTCATTGATCATATTCATCATTCATAGTCATTGATCATATTCATCATTCATAGTCATTGATCATATTCATCATTCATAGTCATTGATCATATTCATCATTCATAGTCATTGATCATATTCATCATTCATAGTCATTGATCATATTCATCATTCATAGTCATTGATCATATTCATCATTCATAGTCATTGATCATATTCATCATTCATAGTCATTGATCATATTCATCATTCATAGTCATTGATCATATTCATCATCGAACCGCCCCCCAACCCTCACTTAATCCACGTTGCATAAATCTTATATATATACATATATACATGCTTATCTTGTTCATGGAAAACATGCGTTAAACATTTTCTTATGCGTGAGAAACATTCATGATGCATGAACATGAGAGCTTTTAACTCATCAAACTGTGACAAGGATCGTACCAGAGCAGACAACTTCACATTCACTAACAGGTCATCACATGGTGTAACTTGCAACATACATAAATCCTTCAAGCGCAGACAAGCTCATAATTATAAGGTAAACATTAGACATCTCAACCTAGTACTCCTACGATGTAGGGCTCTATTAGCCGGAAATCTTAATACATTCACTTACCTGGTCTCCTTAGGACTTGAAGCTCCCTTCTCTTCAAACTTCTTCACCTAAACATTTACATTGCAGTAGTTAAAACAAAAATCCTAGTAGTTCTAATCTCGAGTTATCCTAAGATCTAATAGCTAAGAGTCCTTCCCGAGTTCTTAGTTTAATACTCAATGTAACCCGAAATCCCAAAACCAAAACAGACGGATTCGATAATGATAACTCAGGGTTGGTTGTTTTAAATGTCCAGAATCGATTCGGAATGACATTACCTATCTCGGGTTTCAAAATGTTCTTATTAATATTCGGCCATTGAAGAATCAAAACTTCAATACAGAGCTGGAAAACTGGGCTAATAAACTAACAGATAGCCACATTGTTAAACCCGTACCTCGAGCACAAAGTAGCCGAGAAGTAGCAAGGAAACCGATCGCCGAAGGAGGGATTTCCAGCTGACAGAGAGCGAGAGCTTGGGAGAGAAGAAATCGCCGGAAGTTGGGGATGTCGGCTACAGTGGTTTAAATGAGGTTTGAATCCTTTCCTTTTTCTTTAAATACAGGCCTCAATCCTCCATTATTACAACTTTGCCACTCAACCTAGTTTAGATCCACATGTAATTAATTAAGCTTGGCATAAATCCTAAATTACGAAGATTAAATATTTATGACCGTTAGTACAGTTAAGAAAATCACCTGGCCGTTAACTCGGGTGTTACACGTCATCCCAGTTTTTCTGCCAGTATAATGCTTATATCTTCCGGTTGACGTCATCCATCTTCCGGCTGACGTCATCTCCTCATCCGATCTCAGTTACTGTCTGTGTCTTCTGGCTGACGTCACCCATCTTCTGGCTGACGTCACCACCTCTTCTGCCCAGTTTTACTCAGCCTCTTCCGCTGAATACTGTTCGTCTTTTGTCGTATCTGAATCCACCGATAGCTCTAATCTTCCGCCTGACGTCATCTCCGCTTCTGTCTTTGCATTTACATCTTCCGGCTGACGTCATTCAAAGTCTTCCGCTGCTCCTTAAAACTAAGTCTTCCGTCGGTTATTCGCCTAAGTCTTCTGCCAATGTTTCTTGTTTCCTCTTCCGCCAGCCTTATGCTAATTTCTGTTCTGTTATCCATTATTGAAACCTGATTTAAATTTCTACACCCGAGAACCCTCTCTCCTTGTAAATGCTTTCTGTTACTCCCTGTAGTTCCTCCCTCTCTATAAAGTTGCGTTTATAGGGTTTGCGATGACGGTGCATGTTTACTGTCATTCGATTCTGTTTTCCGTTAAAGTTTTAAAAGTTCAGTTGGCTTCCATAAGTTGTTCCAGTAAGGCTGTCTGCTCAGTTTATGTTCAAAAAAAAAATAGTCACTGTTTTCTGTCCACTGCCCGGAGTGATGGCTCCGATCCCGGACTCCGATTGGGTTCGGATTTGGGCTGTCACAGTTGTGGTATTAGAGCAACAAGGTTTTAAAACCGATTCTGTGAAATGTCTGGTTGCACAACCTGCCACGTGAGATCGCTCCACCAACTGTAAGTGCTTAAGTTTCTATAAAAAGTTTCTGTTTATTAAATTAGGTTATTCTGCTTATAGGATTTCTTAGAAATGGTGAGAGGACATCAGGAAGAAGCTAGTGACAGTGCCAGGGCAATAGACCAATTAACTGAGCTTGTAGGGGCGCAGTCCCGTATGGTGGAATGCATGATGGCTAGAGAGGATGACAGAAACAATAACCACGGAAACAACAATCATGATAATGCCCCGCGTGACAACAGTGGAGATAGGTTCCGGCGACTCCAGCCGCCTTCATTTGATGGACTGTCTACAGACCCGACTCGTGCTGAAACCTGGATTCGAACAATGGAGAAGATGTTCAGTTATGCAGAAGTGGAAGACAACAAAAAGGTTATTTGTGCCACGTTCTATCTCACCGAAAGTGCTGGATTCTGGTGGGACACAGTGCAGTCCACTACCGTGGCTTTAAGCTGGGAGGGATTCACGAATATCTTCTACGAGAAGTACTTTGACCGGGGAGTGAGGAAGGAGAAGTTACTTGAATTCTCTCGGCTGCGATAGTATGGATCGGTGGCCGAGTATGTTCAGAAGTTTGAGTCGTTATCCCGATATGCAACGCACATGGTGGCCACTGATGAGAACAAGGTACACCAGTTTATTCAAGGTTTAAAAATGGACCTTCTGCGAGGAATCACAACCGGAGGTTTTGATGAGGCACCATATGTGAGAGTGGTGGCCAAGGCTTATGAGTTGGAGGCCTTAGAGATAAAGTCCCAGAGACAAAGAGATTCACCAAAAGGGATTATTCGAAATGTTCCTCAGCAACAACCAAGGGGTCAAAACCTGCAACCTCAACAACAACAAAACAGGGGCATTAAGAGGCCCAATGAGACCATCACTTACCCAGACAAAGGAAAGAGACCGATGGGAGCTCCTCAGCCCACTATATGTCCACGGTGCCAGAGAAGCCACCAGGGCGAATGCAGGCTTATTACTGGCGCTTGTTTCCGATGTGGCAAAGTAGGCCATCATGTCCGTGATTGCCCGATACCCGACACGAGACAAAATCAGGCCGTGCCAAGAGTCTTTGCAATGATGGAGGACGTTGATGATGCTGATCTGCACACAGCAATTACAGGTACAATTTTGGTGTGTAACATACCTGCATATACTTTATTAGACACGGGGGCCACTCATTCATTTGTGGCCATGGACTTTGCGGGTTGAAAGAACTTGTGCCTTGCACCGTCCGATCAGCCCTACAGTGTCATGCTACCGTCCGGAGAGTTTATGCACTCCGAGCAGGCAGTGCAGGGTGATATTGTCACAACCCGAGAGGGGGCCTAACAGAAACGCCAGGTTAAACGATCAACCTCGAAGAGGTCCACCGTCTAACCTAAGGCTAAATGCGGAAGATTAGCACTGATCCAGGACCTCCTCGAAGCAACAAATGAAAGAGAGTACAAACAATCGTAGAAATATAAGATAAATGATAATAATTACATGCCAAATAAAGTACAATCTCGAATGTCTTACATACACAAAATCTGTAGGAAATAAAAAGTGTGACCCTAGGGAAAATCCACACGACAGAGCTCACTTCCTAGCCTTCCTTCCTTTACCTGTAGAGGGGGAGTCGATGGGGTGAGTGACAAACTCAGTATGAGATGCTATACCTACCACTCAAGGTTGCATGCCTTATCAAATCAATGCACGTTTTAAAAATCAAAATCAATCTCAATGTTATTCATTTCTCTTTTTATTATCCATTTAAAACGGTTAATGGGGTTAACGATAAAATAAACATATATAGTGAAAATAAGCCCACATCAACAATACTATCATAAAAATAGATATCCAGGTGAAGTGAAAAGAGCGGTCACTCACGGATCCTCCGAACCACACCAACACAGAAAGGCCGCGATAACACCAGGCAGGGCCTCATAGGGAGAAGAGAAAAGGTCAACCTCCAGGAGGGACGAACCACTCAGCCCTGGGCCACCGGGACACGCGCTAGGGCACACCAGGAGGGACGAACCACTCAACCCTGGGCCCAAGGGGTCCACAAGGTGGACTTAACATACCGGGGTAGCAACGAACAGACACTGGCCAGGTCAGGTAACTGGGCGAGCACACCTCCAAGCCCATTTCGCCTATTCTCAGAGGGCGTACCCTACATTCCGCCTATTTTAAGGGGGCGTACCCTACATTCCACCTATTCTCAAGGGGCGTACCCTATCCAAACAAGTGTGAGGAGTACCACAACAACTGGGCAAAACCCCCTGATACTCCTAGCATAAGGGCCCAGCTAAGAGTGCCAGACGGTTATCTCCAGTATCAACTCCAATTGGCATAGCAGAAAACCAATGCATGAGCAATACCAAATGCATGTATAAAACCAACTACATGCCAAATATGATAAATCTCAGGACAATTCTCAAATACACTACATTGGCAAGGGCAAGTAAAACATGGCATCGAAATCTAATCGGCAGTGTAAATTAATGATAAAGTATACGTGCCACTATATGCAAAATAATTATGCCAGTAAAATGCCGACCTCAATACTAGTGGTATCCCACCAAAATAATATACGTGCATGTGCATATAGGTATGAACATAGTAAGTATAATAACCCATACCCCTGCGGCGAGTCCTCCTATCTTCGGTAAACCGTGGCTCTTCAGGAATTGCTTCCAAATCAGCAAAATCCTCTGAATCTGAGAAACAACACAAGGAATGAGCTCCGTTAAGGCCCAATTGGGTCCAGAAACGATATAAACTACGAACCGGGGCGAAAACGGGCAAAAATGGCCAGGTTTACTTTTGGTCAAAAAGTCAAAGTCAACGGTCAACGGTCAAAGTCAACAGTCAAAGTCAACGGTCAAAGTCAACCGTTGGCTTTGACTGAGCGAACCGGTTCGGGTCTGGTCAGACCGGTTCGGGTCGGACCGGTTCGGGTTGGACCGATTCGGGTCGGGTCTGGGTCGGACTGGTTCGGGTAGGCCTAGTTCGGGTTGGTCTGGGTCGGATTGGTTTGACCCGAACCAACCCATTCCAACTGGGCTCGGGCCAGACCCGGCCCAAACCCAAATCGGGTCGGACCAAGCGGGTTCGACCCGAATGGGCTGGGTAGACCCAGCCTGATGGGTCGGGTCAGACTTGGCCCAATGGACCCAAGTCGAACCCGACCCAGAAGGCCAAAGGGCCTGGGTCAGCCTGGCCCAAATCTGGATCGGGCTGGGCCAAGCCCAGTCGGGCCCAACTCAGCCCTGGGCCAGAGTCAACTCGGCCTTGGGCCTGAGCCAACTCGGCCCACAGCCCGAGTTGACTCAGCCCATGGTCGAGTTGACTCTACCGTCGATCGCCGAACGCCGGCGAAGCTCCGGCGACCGACCGACGATCAACCCGCGGCGAAAAACACAAATTCTTACCTCTTTTTCGCCGAAAATCGTTTCCAACGCGTTACTCGACTCCTCTCCAATCGTTTCCTACCAAAAACACGAAAAAAACAACCCTAAATCGTAGATCTACAAAAACCTAAAACCCGAAACTTTGTCGGGCAAAAATCGGGAGAAAGAGGGATTACCTTCGAAATCGCCCTTCACAAACGTTGATCTACGCTTCGAGACGAACGTTTTGACACCAAGATCGCATCGAACGGAGGTCGTTCCGGCGTCAGCGACTCTCTCCCTCACGGCTCTCTCTCTCCTCTCTCTCTCTCTCCCTCTCCCTCTCTCTCTCTTCTGGTACGCTGCCGACAAGATAAGGTTTCATTTGAAACCTTATCTTTTAACTTTTCTTTTTATTTTTATTAATTCTTTTATTTTATTTATTTTATTAATTGTTTTATTTTATATTTAATCTTTTTAATTCTTTTATTTAATTTATAATAAAACCATTTAAAGTTCGATTTTACAATTAATTACCTTCAATTTAACGTTCGGTTTTACGACCTAATTTCCTTCCGTAAATTAGCGAAATTGATCCCAATTATTTACACTAAAATTCGCGAAAAATTTATTCAAATTTTTTTACTACTAAAATTTGACGGGTTTTACAGATATAGTGTCAGTTGGAGAGCAGAAATTGTATGCTCATCTTATCGTCATCGGTATGAAAGGATACGAAGTGATTCTGGGGATGGACTGGCTATTTAGACATCATGCCACCATCGACTGTAGGTCCGGGCTCGTGACTTTTAAGTGCCCGAACGAAGTAGAGTTCTCCTATCAGGCAGTACCAAAGAAACATGGTATACCTGTTATATCCTCCTTGAAAGCTCAACAGCTGATGAGGTCAGGATGTGTCGGATTTCTTGCCCATATAGTAGATGTTCGGAGGCAAGGTGAGGTCGAACTTCAAAATATTCCGGTGGTTCGAGACTTCCCTGAGGTTTTCTTAGATGACCTACCGGGACTGCCACCTGATCGCGAAATCGAGTTTGAAATTGACGTATACCCAGGTGCGGAACCAGTGTCGAAGAATCCGTACCGTATGGCACCAATCGAGCTGAAGGAATTGAAGAATCAGCTGAAAGAGTTAGTGGACAAAGGGTTTTGTACGCCCTAGCTTCTTTCCGTGGGGTGCTCCCGTCTTATTTGTTAAGAAGAAGGATGGGTCCCTACGGATGTGTATTGACTACCGTGAGTTGAACAAGTTGACTATCAAGAATAAGTACCCGTTGCCAAGAATCGATGATTTGTTTGACCAGCTACAGGGGGATCGGGTATTCTCAAAGATTGACTTACGCTCCGGTTATTACCAGTTGAAGGTCAAACCTGAAGATATCCCAAAGACCGCCTTCAGGACCCGGTACGGGCATTACGAGTTCTTGGTGATGTCGTTCGGGTTAACTAATGCCCCCGCGGCATTTATGGACTTGATGAATAGGGTATTCCAGGAGTTCTTGGACAAATTCGTAATCGTCTTCATCGACGACATCCTGGTTTATTCTCGGACTAAAGAGGAGCATAGAGAGCACTTGGCTATTATGCTATCGACTCTGAAACAGCATCAATTGTTTGCCAAACTATCAAAGTGTGAATTCTGGTTGAACAAGATTAATTTCCTAGGACACATGGTGTCTGCTGAAGGAGTATCTGTGGACCCGGCCAAGATTGAGGCTGTAAGAGACTGGCCAAGGCCGAGGAATGCAAGCGAGATACGGAGCTTTATCGGACTAGCTGGTTATTACAGGAAATTCATCAAGGGATTTTCTGTGATAGCTTAGCCTATGACTAGCTTAACGAGGAAGGAAATCAAGTTCAAGTGGTCTGAAGCTTGTGAGCTAAGCTTTCAGACACTTAAGCAGAAATTGACTACTGCTCCTCTATTAGTATTGCCAGTTGAAGACGATAAATTCAGCGTGTACTGTGATGCGTCCAAGGTTGGCCTGGGATGTGTATTAATGCAAGAAGGGAAAGTTGTAGCATATGCATCCAGACAATTGAAGAACCATGAACAAAACTACCCTACTCACGACCTTGAGTTAGCGGCAGTTGTATTTGCGCTGAAAGTATGGAGACACCACCTATATGGATAATCATGTGAGGTGTTTTCTGACCACAAGAGTTTGAAGTACCTCTTTACTCAGAAAGAGTTGAATATGAGACAGAGGCGGTGGTTAGAATTTGTGAAAGATTACGATGTTGAGATCAAATACCACCCTGGTAAAGCTAATGTGGTAGCTGATGCACTGAGCAGGATGCCAACTACTGTGCAACCAGTTATGTCGGCCGTATCAATGCCTTTGAGGATGGAGATACAGAAGTTCGATATGGAGATAGTTTCTGGGCTATCGGCCATACTAGCAGACTTAACACTGCGGCCCTCCGTCTTGGACCGAATTAAGGAAGCCCAGAAGACCAATTCAAAGGAGATGGCTGATATGGTGGGCAAGGTACCAATAGCTTCTTCCGATTTCAGTTATTCGGGAGATGGAATTCTAAAGTTCAAAAACAGATGGTATGTTCCGAAAGACGAAGAGCTACGGAAGCACATCTTGTCGGAAGCCCATTCATCTTCTTTCTCTGTGCATCCTGGAAGCATGAAGATGTATCAAGACTTGAAACTTCACTTCTGGTGGCCGAATATGAAGAATGAAGTGGCCAAGTATGTGGAGTCTTGTATGATATGTCAACAGGTCAAAGCTGAACATCAACGACCGAGTGGAACGCTTCAACCTCTCCCGATCCCTAAATGGAAGTGGGAGAATATAACGATGAATTTTGTTGTTGGCCTACCAAGAACAGCTAAGGGCCATAATAGCATTTGGGTCATAGTGGACAGATTGACGAAGTCGGCCCACTTTCTACATGTGAAGACGACATACTCCATGGATCAGTATGCAGAGCTGTATATTAGCGAGATTTTTAAACTGCATGGTGTTCCTGTGTCGATCGTCTCAGACCGTGATCCCAGATTCACTTCCAGATTTTGGAAAAGTTTGCAGAACTCTTTGGGTACGAAGTTGGATTTCAACACGGCATTTCATCCACAGACTGACGGACAATCTGAAAGAACAATCCAAATACTGGAGGATATGTTAAGGTCGTGCTTGCTAAAATTTCATGCTCCTTGGAGTAGATACCTACCGCTTGTGGAGTTCGCTTACAACAATAGCTACCAGGCTACAATCGGTATGGCTCCGTATGAAGCTCTCTACGGCAGAAAGTGTAGATCCCCATTGTGTTGGGATGAGGTCGGAGAAATCAGGCTTATCGGCCCTGAGATATTACAGCAGATGTCCGAGGTGATAGCTGCTATCAAACAACGGATAAAAATTGCTCAGAGTCGACAGAAGAGTTATGCGGACAATAGAAGAAGGGGCTTAGAGTTTGCCGAAGGAGATGAAGTATTCCTGAAGGTGTTGCCTTTTAAGGGCGTAATGAGATTCGGTAAGAAAGGAAAGCTCAGCCCACGGTTCATTGGCCCTTTTCCCATCCTGAAGCGTGTGGGAAACATGGCTTATAAACTACAGTTGCCAGCATCGATGGATGTGGTCCACAATGTCTTCCATGTTTCGATGCTGAGAAAGTGCGTACGAGATCCAACCCAAATAGTAGAACATGTGGACTTTGATATCATGCCGACACTGACATATGAAGAAAGGCCCATACAGATATTGGATATGTCACTCAAAGTGTTGCGCAACCGTGTGGTCCCACTGGTGAAAGTTTTATGGCAAAATCATAATTTGGAAGAAGCCACGTGGGAAAGACAGGCAGATGTTAAGGCCCAATATCCGGAGCTATTCGCTTAGGCAAATTTTGGAGACAAAATTTCTGTTAAGGTGGGTGGAATGTAACACCCAGCATTTTGGCCATGTAATAATCTGTTGAATTATTGTATGGATTTAAATTGCCATAAATACAATAACTGTTTTATTGTAAATTTTGGAGCATTTAGTGAGGGGAGAACCGAACTAAAAACTAACTAAACAAAACACTAAGTTTAAAATGCATGGAAGGGCATTTTGGAGAGAAATTAAGGTTGGTGGGAGATAACCAATGGATGATTGCCAAGTGGCAATAACTTGCTGAGAAATCTACCTAATCTCCTTCCTTCTACGTGAAAATTCATATGCATTTTTCCTTCTCTGTATTCCTCTCTACATTCTCTCTTCCAGTCGACAAAACAACCATCGAAGCTACTTCGATCTCCTCAGTTCCTTTCTGTTTCTCCGCTAAGGTAAGAATCCACTCATGCTATCATCTTTGGACAAGTTTAATGTGTGTTTTACCAAAGTTTAGGGTTATGGTTTTTAGAGAAAAACTCACTGTCTTTGGATGAAAACACACCAGTTTGTTTTCTAAAGGTTTGAATGAGTTTAGAACAGATTCTACCAACTTATTAGTTAACATTTGCAGCTGTTTAATTCCTTTACATGCATACTTCAGGTCCGAGCATTCCAGGGACATTCGAGCATCTGACACCGCAGCAAACAGGTAAGTTCATAACCGTAGGTTGGCCCTTAAGGCCCTACATCACAGAGGTACTAGGGTTCCTGTTCTGTCGGGTAGTTTTGGGTAGATTTGTTATAGCTTCTGTTCAGTTTGTGTTCTGTGTTGTCTGTTCAGTTCACGTTCTGAGTTGTCTGTTTTCTGTCTCACAATATGCCCTGTTATTTCTGATGTCTGCTGTTATAGGTTCAGGCACTGAGAATGTCATGCATACACGTTTTACTGAAAATCCATGCAAAACCGATTTCTGTACACTGTTTGAAACTAATAAGATAAAATCCGACTGAAATGTACCAGGTTAAGTGCGAGACGGGGACTGGCCACTGAACTGTTACTGTTTACCGTTTAGTGTACTGTTTCCCTGAATGTGCCTGATAGTGCACCCTCCCCCTCCCCCACTGTTTGCCAGTTCCCCTATAAGCTCCACTTAATTCTACTGCCACTGTAACTTAATGCTCTGTACTGTCACCGTATTCTGAAAAACTGCATGCATAGCATTTTGCATCACTGCATACCGATTATGTCTTACTGAGTTTTAGACTCATAGGTGAACTCTCTGGTGTAGGTACTGAACCTGAAACCGAGGACCTTGTTCCTCAAAATGATGATCTGATGTAAATGGTGGATCGAGCTCACATGGTGGTTGTTGCAGTTAGACATGTTTCTGCTCTGAGGTTTCAGTTTTTAAGTAAAGTTTACGTCTGTAGGTTTTACTGAACTCTGGTGTTTTGTTTCAAAACTCTGTCTGGGTTTTTGTTAGAAATCTGATTTATGTATAGGTTTTGTTAGTGTATTCTAAAACCTCTGTATTTGACAGTTGTATTTATGTTTTGAAATGTATTGAAATCATTCTGGAACTGCTGGAATCTTTTATCCGTTTGTGCATGGATGGCATCTAGTTTTAGAGCTGTCCACGCAATCTGCTTCCTTGTTTCTGACAATTGTAAAGTATGTTCTACAACTTTTATGCCTTCGGTTTGTACTGTATTTGACAGTTAAAAGAGGTCTTGTGGTATTCTGGAATTTGTTTGGGATATTCTCTGATAATCTGTGCATGGGTTGTCTCTGGTTTTGAAATAATCCATGCAGTTGTTTTCTTGATCTTCTGTTAGGTTTTCTAACTTCTGTCATGTTCCCATGCATGTTTTAAAACTGTGTTTAGAATTGGGTTTGAAGGTCTGTGTAACACCCCTAATACCATACCCGTATTCCCCGTATTATTTTTTTTATACATTTTACTTCTCTATGCTTTAAATAAAATTTAATGCAGAATCTAAACTGAAGTTGAAATCACAACTGAAGTCGGAATTAAAACTGAACTTTAAAAGCAATTAAAACAAAACCTTTAATAAATAATTAAAACTAAAACATTTAATAAAACTTAAAAATAAACAAATAAAAGAAGGGAGGGCAGAATCTGAATTCTGCCCTCGTGAATGGAGCAGCGCACGGTCGCTGCACTGTGTGCAGCGACTTCGCTGCACACAGCAGCGACTTCGCTCTCTGGAAATTTTTATTTCCAGAGAGCAACCAACTTTTTTTTACTCTAACATTTCCACCACTCTGGAACGTGATTCCTGAGAGCAGAATTCAACATTTTTCCTCTATCCTTCCCGCTACACAATTACCTCAATTAGCTCTCTGGAATTCTAAATTCCAGAGAGCAAATTTCTGTTACTTCACGCCAACGATCACCATAATTCACAACCTAAACTCAACCAATTAAAACATAATATAAACTCAATCGACTCGCGTCGGACTTTACGAAGTCCAACTGCGTGGATAGCTCTAAAAACCGAGATATCCGTATCAACCTAAAAATAGTTCCAGAATTTCTATAACGTTTAAATAACTGTTTAAACCAAAACATTTTTACATACAATTACCAAAACGTTATCTAACCCCTATCCAGATCCAAACAACCTAAATATGTTTTATACAGTTTATCATCAATCCAAAATATCACAAAGAACCCCCAAAACCTTTACATACACCCCCCACGGGTCAAAACGCGCCTCGACTGCTCAGCGCACTCCCACGGCCATCATCCATCAGCTGCTCCTACGTCAGGAGGAGGAACGTCGTCCTCACCTGGCTCAATGTCTCCTAAAATATCACCTACACCATACAGACACATATGAGATATTGAAATCTCAGTAAGCTACGTAAATGCAGATGCATGCGTGCAGTGCATATGGAGTTCAGAAAACATGCATATCAGACATATCAAGTCATTTCATACAGATTGCCACCGAGATATCAGCCCTCTAAATGGAAAGGATACATCCCGCGGTCGAACTACCACTTTCGATTTAGAGGAGGGGGGTACATGCTCACAAACCCTACAGCCATGCCTGAGCCCCATCCCGCGTGACCAGATACAGATTACGTATTTTCGTTCATTATTCATTTCATTTGAAAACTCGTGCAGAAATCCATTTTCATGCCATTTTGAAACACGTGATGTATGAACAGTTATAAGCATAATGTAACCATACAATAAACATACATATGTATACCATCAAGACCGAAATAAACTAACCTATAAACAATTAAACCTAACTACCCAACCGAAAGCAGATTAAACAAACAACTCTTCAGGGATCCTCGATACGACATCGAAGTATGGTGTAGACCGATTGGTCAAAGTAAGTGACGAAAACTTACCTTGAGCGCGCCGAATTACAAGCTTTGACCACGAGAGTTGCGTGTCTGAATAAAACACGATATTCGCCGTTATAATCACTTTAAGCCATAAATGTCCAAATTACAAAATCCTTAACTAACGAATTCTCCTAAATTCACCACTTAGCTATTTAGAGCATTTCGAACGTTAATTAAAGCTTTATAATCCAAAATCTCTAGTTACGAGTTTTTCCTAAAAAAAAACCGACAATTTGCCAATTTATAACTTTTTCGTAATTTGATTTCTTTTCGTCCGATAACGTCCAATACGTTCAATCTATACTTAATCACGGCTAACCTATTAATTACGAGCCCTAATTTGCGTTTTTACCGAAACCCTAATTTGAAACCCTAACTCTAAATCGAACCGAGAACTCGAAATAAACGTTCAGAGATTGTAGGTTCATACCGAGGGTAGCGAGAGGATGAGAAACCGTGAAGGAAACGGGTTGATCGGAGGTCGGACGGAGGTCGGGTTGTCGAATGTCGCCGGCGGCCGAGAGAGAAGGAAGCTCTCTGTTCTTGGCGCGGGCAGAGGAGAAGAAGAAAATGAAGAGAAAAGAAGGGTTTGTGATGTTTAAATAAAATTGACTTTGCAAATTACCATTTTGCCCTTCTTGAGTTTTTCTTCTTTCGTTTCATTAATTGGCTAACAATCCGAATTCTCGAAAATTCCATATTTTGCCAATAACTCATATTTATCACCAGGACTTTATTAAAACTGTCCGTTCGCAATTCGGACCTCATTTACTATTTTTTCTAAAACGTCATTTAATTTACGATAGTGGTAATTACTCGGAATATAGCGTTACTATTCCGAAAATTCCCAAAATTTCCTTAAAATTCTTATTACTCGTTAGGATCATAATGACGCTTTCTTTTCGTAAATCGGACCTGAGTTGACATATTTACTAAAAAAATGCCATCAATAATGTAATAATAATACTTTCAAAATTCCGTACAAGCCGGATATTACAGTCTGAGACCCTTATGTCTTCTGCTTGATACTCCCTGCCAGTAGGTCTCCCTGTAAAAGTTGTAAATTTTGCCTTTAAAATTTATGTCTTTCGGCTGACGTCACCCAAGTCATCCGCTCAGTGTAAATATGTCTTCCGGCTGACGTCATCCCAGTTTTTTTGCCAGTATAATGCTTATATCTTCCGGTTGACGTCATCCATCTTCCGGCTGACATCATCTCCTCATCCGATCTCAGTTACTGTCTGTGTCTTCCGCCTGACGTCACCCATCTTCCGGCTGACGTCACCACCTCTTCTGCCCAGTTTTACTCAGCCTTTTCCGCTGAATATTGTTCGTCTTTTGTCGTATCTGAATCCACCGATAGCTCTAATCTTCCGCCTGACGTCATCTCTGCTTCTGTCTTTGCATTTACATCTTCCAGCTGACGTCATTCAAAGTCTTCCGCTGCTCCTTAAAACTAAGTCTTTCGTCGGTTATTCGCCTAAGTCTTCCGCCAATGTTTCCTGTTTCCTCTTCCGCCAGCCTTATGCTAATTTCTGTTCTATTATCCATTATTGAAACCTGATTTAAATTTCTACACCCGAGAACTCTCTCTCCCTGTAAATGCTTTCTGTTACTCCCTGTAGTTCCTCCCTCTCTATAAAGTTGCGTTTATAGGGTTTGCGATGACGGTGCATGTTTACTGTCATTCGATTCTGTTTTCCGTTAAAGTTTTAAAAGTTCAGTTGGCTTCCATAAGTTGTTCCAGTAACGCTGTCTGCTCAGTTTATGTTCAAAAAAAAAAATAGTCACCGTTTTCCGTCCACTGTCCCGGAGTGATGGCTCCGATCCCGGACTCCCAATGAAATTAAGTCGGGGTTATAATTAAGAACGAGATTTAACGAAAGTCGAAATGGTCAGAAACACGGGAGTGCAAAACGGTAAATAAGGATTAATTAATGGTTAGTTTTATTATTATTACTATTATTATTATTAAAACTAAATAATAATAAAAATGAAAACAAACGACAGAATGGTTTTCAAAACATTCTGTCGTTCGAGTCGCGCGAGGAGCGGAACAGGGGAAGGGGGGGGAGAGAACGCGGGGCGGCGTAGGCGAGCGTTCACCAGAGATTTCCGACACTCTCCGACTAGACACCGGCGACGAGGAGATTCCGGCTGACTCCGCGCGCGAACCGCTCGGTAAGGCTCGGTTTCACCCCTGTTTTGGTTCTGTTCGTGGCCGAGGGTGAGGAGCGAGTTTGAGCTCCAATCACCGGCCGATTTTGGGAGCTCTCGGCATGGGTTTGCCGACCCTTGGACCAGCAATGGTCGCCGAGTTGTGAGGAGCTCAATTTGAGCGAAAAATATTGAACTCCAAATTTGGGCATTTCGGGTTTTGCGTGTCTAGCCTCGGGATTTTGATTTGTTTATGCTAATTGAGTGTGTGGGGGATTGATTGGTGAAAAATTTGGTGAAAATTGATGGAAAACCGAGAGGGATGAAATTCCCGGGTTAGGGCAGCTCGGATTTTGCCTGATTTGACCTAGCTACGGTCGTTTGTTTTGAAATTCCTCTTGGCAGGTTAAAATAGGTTATTAGAGGAGTACGTGGCCGCTAGAATCGTTCGATTCTGATATCCGACGCAAAAGTTATGCACGTTTGAAGTTTCGGGTCGGTTTTTACCGAACCCAAATTAGTGGCCGTTTAGTTAGATTTTAGTTGGATTGGACTCGAAATAGTAGTTTGAGAGTAATTGGTGAATGTAAGTTTGATTTTGATGAAATTTGAATTTTTGTCGTAGGTCGAGCCGTAGGTGGGCAAGAAACCGAACATCCTCAGCAAGCTAGGACGCCAGGTAAGTAGTAGTGTGGGTGTAAATGTCTGAGAGTCGCCCATAAGGGCCTACACCACAGTTGTTCGCATGTTATGAGTTGTGTGTATGTCGTGAGTATGTCGGGAGTAGGCTGTATGTGACGTGAAGGTGCAGTCGTCGTTAGTGGTATGTTATGTGACTTGTGCAGGGTGTGGGTTAGTTGTATTTAGGTTGTGAGTCGTAGGTACGCATGTGAAGTGATGGGGATGTGGAGTTGTCGTCAGTTGGTCATGGTACACCACCGTTGTTTGCATGTTGTGAGTCGTAAACACGTTTTGAGTAGTCTGTATGTGATGTGCTCCGCGAATTCCGAGTGGGACTCGGGCCGGAGGTGATGTGCTCCGCGAATTCCGAGTGAGACTCGGGCCGGAGGTGATGTGCTCCGCGAATTCCGAGTGGGACTCGGGCCGGAGGTGATGTGCTCCGCGAATTCCGAGTGAGACTCGGGCCGGAGGTGATGTGCTCCGCGAATTCCGAGTGGGACTCGGGCCGGAGGTGATGTGCTCCGCGAATTCCGAGTGGGACTCGGCCGGAGGTGATGTGCTCCGCGAATTCCGAGTGGGACTCGGGCCGGAGGTGATGTGCTCCGCGAATTCCGAGTGGGACTCGGGCCGGAGGTGATGTGCTCCGCGGGCCGGAGGTGATGTGCTCCGTGAATTCCGAGTGAGACTCGGGCCGGAGGTGATGTGCTCCGCGAATTCCGAGTGGGACTCGGGCCGGAGGTGATGTGCTCGCGAATTCCGAGTGAGACTCGGGCCGGAGGTGATGTGCTCCGCGAATTCCGAGTGGGACTCGGGCCGGAGGTGATGTGCTCCGCGAATTCCGAGTGGGACTCGGGCCGGAGGTGATGTGCTCCGCGAATTCCGAGTGAGACTCGGGCCGGAGGTGATGTGCTCCGCGAATTCCGAGTGGGACTCGGCCGGAGGTGATGTGCTCCGCGAATTCCGAGTGGGACTCGGGCCGGAGGTGAGTGCTCCGCGAATTCCGAGTGGGACTCGGGCCGGAGGTGATGTGCTCCGCGAATTCCGAGTGGACTCGGGCCGGAGGTGATGTGCTCTGCGAATTCCGAGTGAGACTCGGGCCGGAGGTGATGTGCTCCGCGAATTCCGAGTGGGACTCGGGCCGGAGGTGATGTGCTCGCGAATTCCGAGTGAGACTCGGGCCGGAGGTGATGTGCTCCGCGAATTCCGAGTGGGACTCGGGCCGGAGGTGATGTGCTCCGCGAATCCGAGTGGGACTCGGGCCGGAGGTGATGTGCTCCGCGAATTCCGAGTGAGACTCGGGCCGGAGTGATGTGCTCCGCGAATTCCGAGTGGACTCGGGCCGGAGGTGATGTGCTCCGCGAATTCCGAGTGGGACTCGGCCGGAGGTGATGGCTCCGCGAATTCCGAGTGGGACTCGGGCCGGAGTGATGTGCTCCGCGAATTTCGAGTGGGACTCGGGCCGGAGGTGAGGTGCTCCGTAAATTCCAAGTGAGACTCGGGCCGGAGGTGATGTGCTCCGCGAATTTCGAGTGGGACTCGGGCCGGAGGTGATGTGCTCCGCGAATTTCGAGTGGGACTCGGGCCGGAGGTGATGTGCTCCGCGAATTCCGAGTGGGACTCGGGCCGGAGGTGATGTGCTCCGCGAATTCCGAGTGAGACTCGGGCCGGAGGTGATGTGCTCCGCGAATTTCGAGTGGGACTCGGGCCGGAGGTGATGTGCTCCGCGAATTCCGAGTGGACTCGGGCCGGAGGTGATGTGCTCCGCGAATTTCGAGTGGGACTCGGGCCGGAGGTGATGTGCTCCGCGAATTTCGAGTGGGACTCGGGCCGGAGGTGATGTGCTCCGCGAATTTCGAGTGGGACTCGGGCCGGAGGTGATGTGCTCCGCGAATTCCGAGTGAGACTCGGGCCGGAGGTGATGTGCTTCGCGAATTCCGAGCGAGACTCGGGCCGGAGGTGATGTGCTCCGCGAATTTCGAGTGGGACTCGGGCCGGAGGTGATGTGCGCCGCGAATTCCGAGTGGGACTCGGGCCGGAGGTGATGTGCTCCTCGAATTCCGAGTGGGACTCGGGCCGGAGGTGATGTGCTCCGCGAATTCCGAGTGGGACTCGGGCCGGAGGTGATGTGCTCCGCGAATTTCGAGTGGGACTCGGGCCGGAGGTGATGTGCTCCACGAATTTCGAGTGAGACTAGGGCCGGAGGTGATGTGCTCCGCAAATTCCGAGTGAGACTCGGGCCGGAGGTGATGTGCTCCGCGAATTTCGAGTGGGACTCGGGCCGGAGGTGGTGTGCTCAGCGAATTTCGAGTGGGACTCGGGTCGGAGGTGAGGTGCTCCGTGAATTCCGAGTGGGACTCGGGCCGGAGGTGATGTGCTCCGCGAATTCCGAGTGAGACTCGGGCCGGAGGTGATGTGCTCCGCGAATTTCGAGTGGGACTCGGGCCGGAGGTGAGGTGCTCCTCGAATTTCGAGTGGGACTCGGGCCGGAGGTGAGGTGCTCCGTAAATTCCTAGTGAGACTCGGGCCGGGGGTGATGTGCTCCGCGAATTTCGAGTGGGACTCGGGCCGGAGGTGATGTGCTCCGCGAATTTCGAGTGGGACTCGGGCCGGAGGTGATGTGCTCCGCGAATTTCGAGTGGGACTCGGGCCGGAGGTGATGTGCTCCGCGAATTTCGAGTGGGACTCGGGCCGGAGGTGATGTGCTCCGCGAATTTCGAGTGGGACTCGGGCCGGAGGTGATGTGCTCCGCGAATTCCGAGTGGGACTCGGGCCGGTTGTAGACAGTGAGTTTGTGAGGGTTGTGGGAGTAGGTAGTGAGCCTTGGGAGGGTTGTGGGTCGGTTGTATGTAAGCAGTGAGCTTTGTGAGGGTTGTGGGAGTAGGTAGTGAGCCTTGTAAGGGTTGTGGGACGGTTGTACGTAGGTAGTGAGCCTTGGGAGGGTTGTGGGACGGTTGTACGTAGATGGAAAGCCTTGTGAGGGTTGTGGGACGGTTGTACGTAGATGGAGAGCCTTGTGAGGGTTGTGGAATGGTTGTATGTAAGCAGTGAGCTTTGTGAGGGTTGTGGGAGTAGGTAGTGAGCCTTGTAAGGGTTGTGGGACGGTTGTACGTAGGTAGTGAGCCTTAGGAGGGTTGTGGGACGGTTGTACATAGATGGAAAGCCTTGTGAGGGCTGTGGGACGGTTGTACGTAGATGGAGAGCCTTGTGAGGGTTGTGGAATGGTTGTATGTAAGCAGTGAAGTTTGTGAGGGTTGTGGGAGTAGGTAGTGAGCCTTGTCAAGATTGTAAGACGGTTGTACGTAGGTAGTGAGCCTTGGGAGGGTTGTGGGACGGTTGTACGTAGATGGTGAGCCTTGTGAGGGTTGTGGGACGGTTGTATGTAGGTAGTGAGCCTGGTGAGGGTTGTGGGACAGTCGTACGTATGTGGTGGGCCTTGTGAGGGTTGTGAGATAGTTGTACGTAGGTAGTGAGCTTTGTGGAGATTTTGGAACGGTTGTATGTAGGTGGTGAGTCTGGCGGGTTTGTGGGTAAGTTGTGCGTAGGTGGAGAGTCGATCATGTGTAGGTTGTAAGTTTGGTGAGGTTTTGGGTCGTGGTATGTAAGTTGTGAGTCGTAAGTACGGATGTGTACGAGAAGCTGTCGATAGTTGGTCATAGTGTAGGATGTGAGTCTTGTGTGTGTTGTGGCCATAGGTACGTATGCGTATGTGTAGTCATTGTTAGTTGTACGTTGTGAGTCTTGTATACGTGGCGGGTTGTGGGTATGAGTTGTGAGTCCTGTGTAGGTTGTGGGATAGTTTTGTGTAGGTTGTGAATCTGGTGTAGGTCGCGGCCTAGTTGTGTGTATGTTATGAGTTTTGTGCAGGTTACGGGTTGTAGACACTTTTGTGATGCGATGCGATGAGATGATGACAACGTGTGTAGAGACCTGCATGTGTTAGGATTGCATAAATAGTTTTCATGCTTCACGTTTATTTTCCAGCACTTTACTTGCTAAGCTTCGAGCTTACGGTGTGTTCTGTGGTGTAGGTACTGCTGAGCTGGTGGGTGTGTGCCGAGAATCTGACTAGGAGTAGGTGGCAGTTGGTGGCGTGCGACCAGGGCCCCGGTTGATGACAGTGTTAGGGCGACCCGACCCAGAAGGAGCCGTAGCATGATGTTGTTGGGGAGTAGGACTTTTTTGTCTTTTGTGGGAGTATTTGTATTTGTTGTATATAGTCATAGTTAAAGGTGATATGTCACCCTATACTGTGGACTTTCTTCATTTTGGTCGATAGCATTTTCGTTCTGTTTTGATGATCGTTTGGAGATTTAGTAGACTAGATAGTTGTGTAGGAGTATTCTAGATTAGTTGGGATTTATTCGTTTGCAGGTACTTAGCATTTTGGGGGCGCCATTTTTAGGCGTTACTCTGCCGAAATTTTCGGGGAGGACGCCATGGTGCTTATTGGTTAGGATTAAGGAAAATTAGTGAGTCGTTTAGCTCAGAGTAGTCCCTGTAGCGAACCGTGAATCCGGGTGGGTTTTCGGGGCGTTACAATTATCAAGAGTAATGCTATGTATTCTATCTCTAATAGAATATTATTGCAATATTGTCCCAATATATCTATAAAGTAATGTTATTGTAGGGACATTCACAATTACATAAATCCTAAAATTATGTTATTTAATTGTCAAGATTCGTCAACAAAATGAGAAGTTACAATAACATACCCTATAATATTACGTACACTTCATGAATCAGAAGTAATACAAATAGACATTGACGGACATTTGCAAAAAAATGTAATAGTTCCATTTCTATATCTTGAAAAATTTTAATAATATCACTTCTTGTTGTACTTCTAGTGACACGTTTAAATTTAGGAGTATCATACTCTTTCATAACCTTTTCAAATAACTCATTATCAGTGAAATATAAAGGTAACTTGAAATTGTGTTACAAGTTTTGTTATATTCTCTCATTCTATTATTTTAATATAAAAAAGTGTCACTATCACTAGCATTTAATAGTCTTTGTGTAGGGTTTTTTACTTGTTCATTTTAAGTGATATTTTTTATAATACTTATCAATTGCGCTAGTAGAATTACCAAAAAAAGAACGTGCTAAAGAGCAATGGTTCGAAAGACACTTCTGGCTTGGCTTGGTCCATCTCCTGAGACCGGGTTAGGCCTGAACCGTTACTGTAGCGGGTGAGCTAGCAAGCCAGATGAACATGCATTTATTCATAAAGCAAGATGCGTTCATATGTAGAAGCTGTAAGAACATGCAATTTAATTCTTAGTAGTGATTTTATTTTGAATTTGGAAAGGAAGTTGAATGTTCCTAGTTTTTCTAAGAACTTAATTTTAGTTTCAAGACTGGTATCTTTGGATTTTTCATTTACTTTTTCATACACAAATTAAGTTTATTACAAAAATATGTTCTTATTGGAAATAATACAACGTCTGATGGTTTTTTCTCTATTTATTTACAAACTGATACCACTCACAATGCTATGCATGTTCATACTGATATGAAACAATGTGTTATAAATAAAGATTTCTCTATGTTATGGCATTTGAGATTGAGACATATCTCCGTACAGAGAATTAAGAGATTAATAGATGATAAAGTACTTAGTACTTTAGATTTACTAATTTTGATAGTTGTTTGAATTGCATTAAGGTAAAGCTGACCAACAAGTCTAAGAAGTTTACAAAATGGAGTTCAGAATATTAGATATCATACATTTAGATATTTGTAGTCCGATTATGAACTCCAAATGGTATTAAATATTTCATCTCTTTTATTGATGATTAGTCACAATATATGTATCTCTACTTGCTTTAAAATAAAAATAAATCATTAGATGTCTTTAAGATTTTCAAGGCAGAAGTAGAGAAATAATGTGACAAGTAAATTAAAACTGTGAAGATTGATAGAGGTGGAGAGTTTATGGTAGGTACATTGAGAATAGACAAACATCTGGTCTATTTGCTAGATTTCTTCAAGAGCACAAAATTGTTGCTCAATACACCATGTCTGGTTCGTATCAGAATGGTGTGATAGAAATAAGAAATCAAATATTATTGGACAAGTTGAGGAATATGCGTAACAACTCCAACTTCTTGATTTTTTTTGTGGCCTGATACTCTTAAAATTGTTGTTTGTATATTAAATCGAGTTCTAACCAAGGTTGTTGAAAAGACACCATTTGAATTATGAAAGGTTGAAAATCGAGTTTGCGACATATAAACATTTGGGAAGGTGTTCTGAAATCAAAATTTATGATCCACGATAAAAGAAACAAGATTTAATGACCATTAGTGGCTATTACATTAGATATGCTGAAAAGTCTACAGGTTAGAGATTCTATTGTTCATCTCACAACACTACAATTGTGAAATCAATAAATGCAAAATTTTTTGAGAATGACTTAAATAGTGATAGTAATCAATTTCAAGATATTGTTTATGAAACTGATTACATTGATGTTCAATCTTCTATTTCAAGTGAAAGATTGGTTATTATTGTTCATGACACTCCTTGAGTACGAAGGAGTGTTGAACAATCAGCCATGACCCGTGGATAGGCCAGAGTAGAAATAACGGGTCAGGTGACCCAATTTTTGAGAAGGGAATCTAATCACCCAGTCCAAGGCTAGATTTGCAACAGAAGTCTTTAAAGTAAATAAAAGTCAAGCCCACGTAGTGAAATCTCAAGTAAATAATGTAATACATAAAAGTAATCTACCGTACAGAAAGTAAGGAAAACTAATCCACAGTTTAAGTTTACAGATCCAAGTTAAATAACTTTTACAGATCCAAGTTAAATAACTAAGTTCTTACCAAGATAAACAAATAAAGTCCTATCTAAAAGTAAATAACTACCCGTCTCTCCTAAATCTCCACTATAGCTAACATTTTGATTTTTAGCATTATTTTAGATTGAACTCTTTTTTTGTGAAGTATAACATAAAAATGTTTGCACTCAAGGATTTACTTTCTTAAAAATTCTTTCACACATTATATGTTGCGTCACAATGTGCTTATGTATCTCATGATGACACAAATGTGCATCGCACACTTGTGCAATAGTATTTTACAGACCTCATGAGTCTTTGATCAATTAGAAAAAAAAAATTAAATGAAATATTAAAAAATAGAGATAAATTAACAATAAATATTTCAAAACAACTATGTAAATAGTAAAAACAAGATAGTTAATGCGGTCATAAATATAAAGTAAACCTTGTAATTTGTTCATCTTAAGTTCTAATTTTTTTTAAATGAAATGAATCTCGAAATGGGGGATCCATTCAATTTGAAGCTTAAACATTTAAAAAAAAAAAATTAACCTCGAACTTTGCACCATGAAAAAATTAGACCATGTTTTTGGAAATCAAACCCAAAGTGAATTGACTTTTTGGTTTTAGTCGTTTAGACTCGGTTTGGGCTCAATTTGGGCCAGGTTTGGTCAGTGTGGTTATTTTTTTTTTGTAATTTTAAAATTAAAAATATTATGAGAATTAAAGAAAGAATAAAACGTATAAAATGATCTATTTATGTGTTAATGATCTATTTATGTGTTGTAACTTACAAGAAAGCTCAATATATGGAGTTGACACAACTGCGAAAACTAAAAAATTGTATACTAACTACACTACTTGCACGTCACCTTTACAAAAAGTACATAAATATTATAATATTGGTTTGATTTAAATTTGATTGATTCTCCAAGTGTAGTCTAATTTGTTCATAATATAAAGTTTGAGGTTCATTTATTTATAAAAAAAATTCATGGTTTATAAAAAAAGTTCGATATTCATTTCGTTTAAAAAATATTCAAAGATTTGGAGAAATGAAATATCGAAGTTCAAAATCCAATTTGCAATTTATGGTGTATCTTAAATAGATAATTAAGTTAAATGAATTTTTGTGATTAAAGATTGCACGAGTGCAATTAATATAATATTTATAATTTATTATATTAATTATATTTTAATTTCATTAATCATTGACACTTGTGCTATGCACAAAAACGAAACCCATAATGTAGACAGTATTAGCATAGAAATAGTGGAGAAAGATAGAGAAAAAAAATTGATGTACGAAGCTCAAAATCAGATAAAAGAGAAAGAAGAAAATATATGCTTACCCTTCACAGAACAAACTCAATGCCAGATTCACCAGAACAGTTTGTGAAACACAAATGTTTTTAACAGCCGCATTAAGCGGAAGAACAGTGAAGAAATCGAAAGGAAAATAGAAGTCAAAGGTCAATGAACAGAAAAGAAGAGATACCAACAAATACACAGAAGAACAACAACGCAAAGAAGAAATCGTAGCAACAACCACCAGCAAAACGAAGAGAAAACAACAATAATCGTGAACATCAGCAAAGCAATCAAAGGCAGCAAAACGAAGAGAAAACAGAAGAGATAAAGGAAAAGTTGAAGAACAGAAGAGAGGAAAAACTTATGCAGCGGAAGATTAGTGCAAAGGAGAAAGTGAAGAACACGAAACCAGAATGCAGTGAAGAAGAAGATTTCTATTACCAAAGAAAATGCTGTGTATTTTTAATCTATACAACATCAATTATAAAGACGAGAAAATAAACATGACTCCGACATATTTAAGAGGAGTAGTTGAAAGATTGATGATGGGTACTGCATGGTTGGTTAAGCCGGACCTAACAAAACTCCCCCTCCGGCTCATGTGGGGGGCTCTAACAAGCCCACCTGGAGAAAAAACAGGGCTACGTGCAATTGAGAACTCTCTTTTTGGCTCATGTGGTGGGCTCTGACAAACCCGCCTTTTGACGACAAATCTCGAGTTTCTCCTTCGATAAAGGCTTCATCAACATATATGAACCGTTTTCACTAGTGTGCACTTTTGTCAAGTGCAACTGGTCTCGAGCAAGTCTCGAACCCAATGATATCTCACATCAATGTGCTTAGACCTCGAATGAAATGACGAATTCTTTGAAAGGTGGATAGCGCTCTAGCTATAACTAAACACAACATATTTCTTTTGGCGCAAACCCAATTCCTCAAGGAATCTCCTCATCCACAAAGCCTCCTTGCAACCCTCAGTAATCGCAATGTATTCGGCTTCTGTGGTGGATAGCGCAACACAATCTTGCAGCTTCGACTGCCAAGACACAGCTCCCCCTGCAAAAATCATCAAGAATCCAGAAATGGATCTCCTGGAATCACCGTTACCAGCCATATCTGAATCGGTATATCCAACTAGCATAGAATCATTGCCTCTGAGATATCTAAATATCCACTTCACTGCTTCCCAGTGTTCTTTGCCAGGATTGGAGAGGAATCGGCTCACTACTCCAACTGAATGAGCAATATCCGGTCGAGTACAAACTATGATGTACGTTAAACTGCCAACTGCAGACGCATAAGGAACTCGACTCATGTTTGTCTTGTCTTTCTCACTTGTAGGACATTGTTCCAAATTGAGCTTGAAGTGACCTGCAAGTGGAGAACGTACAGCTTTGGCCTTGCTCATGTTGAACTTTTCTAGTACTTTCTCGATGTAGTCTTCTTGAGATAACCAAAGTTTCTCATTCTTCCTGTCACGAGAAATCTTCATGCCCAATATCTTCTTTGCAGCACCCAAGTCCTTCATCGCAAAAGACTTGCTCAACTCTCCCTTTAACTTGACAATCTTACTAGTATCATGGCCTATGATCAACATATCATCAACATACAATAGGAGAATAATGAAATCATCATCGGAATACCTCTTGATGAACACACAATGGTCTGACAATGTTCGGCTGTACCCGTGACCCACCATGAAAGATTCAAACTTTTTATACCACTGTCGTGGAGCTTGTTTGAGGCCATACAAGTTTTTCTTCAACTTGCACACAAGTTGCTCTTTTCCTCTAACTTTGAATCCTTCGGGCTGCTCCATATAAATCTATTCCTCCAAGTCACCATGAAGGAATGCAGTTTTCACATCAAGTTGCTCGATCTCCAGGTTCAATCGTGCTGCTAAACCAAGAGCAACTCGAATCGAGGACATCTTCACCACCGGTGAGAATATTTCTGTAACACCCGGTTCCATTGAACCAACTTACCTTATCAACTAATAGTATACGTTTTATAGATGAAATTGGGAGGGATTAGTGCTTAGGCTAATGAGTGACTAGGCGAGGGCATAAAGGTAAATTAAGATATAAAGTGGATAACCTATTTAAGGGAAGAGGTTCTGCGTTTAATGCACAGTAGCCGCCAACCTATTACCATTTCCCTTCGTTTGATTTTCAGCTCAACTCAGCAGACTTCCTTCCGACATTTTCCCTCTCTGATTTTCTCCATTCTAGGTGAGTTTTGTTTCATTTTACTTGCTGTTTTAGTAATTAGATAACAGAGAGATTGTAGGGGAGTGTTCGTGAATGCTGTGAGTGAGAGTTAGTTTCGGGTTTTGGGGAGAACCAGGAATGCTCGATGAGCAGGACTTCCAGCTAGTTTCCTTAAGATTTCTAAATAGTTTAGAATGAAGTTTAGTAATGTGGTGCTCTGTTTACGATTATAGGTGAGCAGACTCCTGAAGTAGCTTACAACCAAACAACCTCCAGGAGACCAGGTAAGTGAAGTATGCTTTTGCCTTCGGGTCTACATCACAAAACGGTAGGATTATGTATGCTTGAATGTATTTGTATGTCATGCATCATATTTTGAAAGTATGGAAAAATGAATTTACATGAAATAGCATGGCAAGGAATGAACAGACTGTAACAGTTGTTAAGGGAACTAATCAGTCCCTTAATCAAGAGAGAGGATGTATGACTTTGGGAAAATTGATCTAACTCCCAATTTCACAAGGGGATCTGAACAGTTGTTAAGGGAACTAATCCGCCCCTTAATCAAGAGAGAGGATGTATGACTTTGGAAAAAGTGATCCAACTCCCAATTTCACAGGAGGATCTGAACAGTTGTTAAGGAAACTAATCCACCCCTTAATCAAGAGAGAGGATGTATGACTTTGGGAGAAGTGATCCAACTCCCAATTTCACAGGAGGATCAGATCAGAAACGAATGCATATGCAACTGAAATGAGAAAGTAGAAACTGCATGTTTAGGAATTTATGTTTCAGCATTCCATTTCATTACTGGTTTACTTACTTAGCATTAGGCTAATAGATGAGTTTTGTGATGTAGGTGAAGAAGTGACTGCAGGTGTGTTCTCTGAGTTTGCTGAGAACTAGGCAGGTTGGAGGGGTGCATGCATGCATCGATTCTGGCAACTGATGGGGTGGTTTAACTGGTGTCAGTAGATGAAAAGGTTTAGCGAACCATGGTTTGATTTAAGTATGTTGAGAGTTTTTGCGACAGTGATAGTTTTAATGTTTTTGAATACATTTTAGACCTTTCTGATAATGATACTCTGTTGGTTTTAATAGTGGTTTTACCAAATCTTGGAGTAATGCACGGATTTAATTAGTTTTGAATGATTTTTAGTAAAATGCTCAAGTCCTTTTGGTAGTCGGAGTTTTCTTGGTTTAGAGTGAAATTGCTTGCTATGCTGTTTCTGTTGAGTGTTTCTGTCCTATCGGTAGATGATATCTATCGGTAGATGTTGAGTATTTTGATCTATTGGTAGATGATGTCTATCGGTAGATGTTGAGTGTAATATCTGTCAGTGGATGTAGTCCATCGGTAGAAGTCTAGAGTTTTGTCTATCGAAGGATGTAGTCCATCGGTGGATGTGAGTATTAGAATTTGTCGTTTTGTGACCAGTTGATGTCGAGTATTATATTTATCGGAAGATGTAGGGAGAAATTGTCGTTTTGTGATCGGCAGATGTCAATTAAGGATTTTTGTCGTCTAGTGACCGGATGACACAACTTGTTCTATCGGTAGATGTGTGCAGCCGACGCGTCATCGGCAGATGTGAGCAGATGACGTGTGAAGTCGAAGTGTCGATTCTGTCTCTGCTTTCACCGTTGAATCTTTTGTCTCTACTTCTACTGCTGGCACTGTTTGGCGGTAGAAGCCTTTTGTTTCTGTTTCTGCCTCTACCGTTGACTTTGTTCAGCAGAAGATGCGTTTGACTTTTTACGAACTTTAAGTATTTCACGCTTAAGCTTTTGTTTCTTTTGGCTAAATTATTTCTTAATATTATAGCTGATTATTCAAACGTTGTTTCATAGTTTTGCTCAACTCTGTTCTGCTCAAATGATTTTCCGCTACAAAATTTTCAATGTTTACCTTGTAAAATGTCAAATTTTGTCCATTGAGTGAAGTTTTAGAATTTTCTCAAAAATCCTATAGTTCGGTTTAGTATCTTGTGTAGCGAACCGGGTTCAGAAAACTCGGGGCGTTACAGTATGGTATCAGAGACATTCAGTTAAACCATTCAAAAGATTACTCATCAGTGCCGATCGTCGCATGAGAGCACTCCAACAACTGTAAGTGTTTATGTTAGCCTTAGTTATTAGATGTTTATGAGAGTAGTTAACCCTGTGCAGGAATCTAGTAAGATATCTAGACGACCAGGCACACCAAGAGTACCAAGAGAGATACCGAATCCGGAACGTGAAGAAGACCCTAGCGTGATTAGGCAACTGACAGATTTGGTGCGTCAGCAAACAGACCTAGTGCGTCAGCAGTCCGATCAGTTAGGAGTGCTGTTGAACCGAGAGGTACAAGGAAGTGCCAACTCGAGTTCTAGCAATGAACATTCTAGAGATAGATTCAGGAGGCTACGGCCACCCACGTTTGATGGACAGTCATCTGATCCGGTTATTGCTGAAGGGTGGCTTAGGAAGATTGAGAGTATGTTTAGGTGCGCCAACATTGGAAAGGAGACAAGGTCACATTAGCAACATTTCATTTGGCTGGTGATGTTCAACTTTGGTGGGAAACAATAGAGACCACCACTGATGTTTTGGCGATGCCTTGGTCACAATTCAAAGACATTTTCTATGAGAAGTATTTTAACAGCACTGTCCAAACCGCGAAGACGTTGGAGTTTCTGAACTTGAAGCAGATAGGGTCTGTGGCCGAGTACAGTAGGCAATTTGAGTCCCTGTCCAGGTTTGCTAGACATTTTACTCATAGGGACGAGGATAAGGTGTTCAAATTTGTGCATGGGCGGAAGCCAGAAATTTACCGAGGAGTTAAATTTTGTGGTATTAAAGGCTTGACATTCTGCGAAGTTGTGTCCACTACTCTGGAGGTGGAAGAAGTTGAAAGGAAGTGTGCTGGACCAAAGGAGGTCCCATAAAAGTTTATCCAGCCATACCAATAAAGAGGAATGAAGAGGCCTAGTGAAGGCCAAAAGAGCCAAGGAACAGGAGGGAAAATACAGAATGCCAGGAAATTTTCCTAGTGTCCTAAGTGTTTGAAGAACCACCCGGGCGAGTGCAGATTGGGCTTTGGGAAGTGTTTCAACTGTGAGGAGGTTGGACACACGATCAAAGAATGCCCGAAGCCTAGAATCACCAGATGCTTCAATTGTAACAAAGTCGACCATATTAGCAGAGACTGCCCAGCTTCTAAGAGTGGCCCTGCTATGATTAAACCGAGGATATTCTCCATGATGGAGTCGGGTGAGGAACAGCCCGCTGTTGTATCAGGTACTATATTGATCAACTCTATACCTGCTTTTACTTTAATAGATTCTAGTGCAACACATTCTTTTATAGCGTCTACGTTTACAGTTAAGTTAGATGTACAGTCTTCGTCATCTGAACATGTGTTTAATGTCACGTTACCCTCTGGTGAATGCATGCACTCTAGCCAAGTGATGCTTAATAGTGTGGTGATAGTGAGAAACAAGAATTTACCTGCTGATCTCATTATTATGGATATAATGGGATTTGATGTAATCCTAGGGATGGACTGGTTGTTTAAGCACCACGCTACAATTGATTGTAGAACTGGAATAGTTAGCTTCCAACCTTCTGGTAGTTTGAAACATATCTTTCAAGCTTCGAAGAAGAATAAGGAAATGTCTGTGATGACTTCTATTAACACTAGACCTTCCCCATGTGGAGAGTATTTGTGCTTCTTAGCTAGCGTTTTAGACACACAACTTGTAAGGAAGGCAAATCCTCAAAATGTCTTAGTTGTCCAAGACTTTCCTGAAGTATTCTTAGATGACCTTCCTGGTTTACCACCAGATAGAGAAATTTAATTTGTTGTAGATGTTTACCCCGGCGCCGAGCCCGTGTCTAAAAATTCATATAGATTAGCACCAATAAAACTTAAAGAATTAAAGAAGCAGTTGAAGGATCTGTTGGAGAAAGGGTTCATACAACCTAGCTTTTCACCGTATGGTGCACTTATCTTTTTTGTCAAAAAGAAGGATGGATTGATGCGGATGTGCATTGATTATCGGGAACTAAATAAGCTAACTGTCAAGAACAAGTATCCATTGCCAAGGATTGACGATTTATTCGACCAACTTAATGGTGCAAGAGTTTTCTCTAATATTAACCTTAGGTCCGGTTATTACCAGTTGAAGGTTAAATCTGAAGATATCCCTAAGACTGCCTTTCGCACAAGGTATGGACATTATGAGTTTTTGGTTATGTCCTTTGGATTGACAAATGCACCGGCAGCCTTCATAGATCTTATGAATAGAGTATTTCATGAGTATTTGGACAAGTTTGTCATAGTGTTTATAGATGACATTCTAATCTATTCTAGTACTAAGGATGAACATGCAAGACATTTGAGTTTGGTGTTAGGAGTACTTAGACAGCACCAACTTTATGCTAAGTTTTCCAAATGTGATTTTTGGTTGGACAGAGTTCACTTTCTTGGTCACGTGATCTCTGGAGATGGAATATCTGTCGATCCAGCCAAGGTTCAAGCAGTCAAGGAGTGGCCCCGACCGAAGAGTGCTGCAGATATTCGGAGTTTCCTTGGATTAGCTGGATATTACAGAAAATTTATTGAAGGATTTTCAAAGATTGCAACACCCCTCACTCGGTTAACAAGGAAAGATACCAAGTATGCTTGGACAGAGGCGTGTGAATCCAGTTTCCAGACCTTGAAAAAGAAATTAACCAATGCCCCAATATTTACCCTTCCTGTTGAAAATGGTAAATTTAGCATTTATTGTGATGCTTTCAAAATTGGTCTTGGTTGTGTGTTGATGCAAGATGGCAAGGTAATAGCTTATGCTTCTAGACAGTTGAAAACACATGAGAAGAATTACCCTACACATGACTTGCAATTAGCTGCAGTGGTATTTGCACTTAAGATTTGGAGGCATTACTTGTATGGACAAACTTGTGATATATTCTCGGACCATAAAAGTCTGAAATATATCTTCACACAGAAAGGAATTAAATATGAGGCAACGTCGATGGTTGGAATTTGTAAATGATTATGATTTTGAGATTAAATATCATCCCGGCAAAGCAAATGTTGTGGCAGATGCTTTGAGTATAGTAACAACATCAACCCCAACTATGATTTTCGATATGCCATTAGCCCTAGAGACTGAATTCCAAAGGTTTAATTTAGAAACAGTGCACAGTGTGTCAGCCATGATTTCTGCCATGTTCTTGAGACCTATAATTCTGGAAAGAATAAAGGAAGCTCAGACAAATGATGTAGAGTGCAACAAGTACAGATTAAGCATAGAATCTACTGTTAATTCAGATTTCAATTATTCCAATGATGGGATCCTTAAGTTTAGAAATAGATGGTTTGTTCCTGCCATTAAAGAACTTCGAGATGAGATTCTTTCTGAAGTACATTCTTCTAGATTTTTTGTCCACCCTGGAAGTACGAAGATGTACAAGGACCTTAGGCAACATTATTGGTGGCCTTGTATGAAGAGATGTGTGGCAGAGTATGTAAGATCGTGCTTAATTTGCCAGCTGATTAAAACTAAACATCAGAGGCCTGCAGGAACATTATAACCCTTACCAGTTCCCGAATGGAAATGGGAAAAAAAAATGATGGACTTTGTTGTGGGATTGCCTAGAACAGCAAAAGGACATGATGCAATCTGGGTAATAGTTGATCGATTAACCAAATCTGCCCACTTTCTGCCTTTGAGGATGACATACTCGATGGATCAGCTTGTTGAATTGTATGTGCAAGAGATTGTTAGGTTACATGGAGTTCCAGGTACAATAATTTCAGACCGAGATTCTAGATTTACATTTAAGTTTTGGAAGAGTTTGCACAAGGCTATGGGAACACAGCTTAGTTTTAGCACAGCTTTTCACCCTCAAACAGACGGACAATCCGAGGGAACTATTCAGACCTTAGAAGGTATGCTCCGTGCATTCATATTAGATTTTCAAGGATCTTGGAGTAAATATTTATCATTGGTGGAGTTTTCTTATAATAACAGTTTTCATGCAACTATTGGTATGGCCCCGTATGAAGCACTGTATGGTCGAAAATGCAAATCACCTTTGTACTGGGATGAAGTTGGTGACGCACAGTTGCTTGGTCCTGACATTGTGCAACAAACTGTTGAGAAGGTTGGCCTCATCCGCCAGCGGATTTTGACAGCTCAAAGCCGACAGAAAAGTTATGCTGATAAAAGACGTAGAGAATTGGAGTTTGAAGTAGGCGATGAGGTGTTTCTCAAAGTTTCACCGTTCAAAGGAGTTGTGAGATTTTGTAAGAGAGACAAGTTGAACCCCAGATTTATTGGACCATTTTCAATCTTGAAAAGGATTGGGAATGCAGCTTACGAATTACAACTACCAACCTCTATGGAAGGAATCCATAATGTGTTCCATGTTAAAGAAGTGTGTACGAGATCCATCACAGATTATGGAACAGCAGAGTATTGAAGTTCATCCTACTCTTGCATATGAGGAGAAACCAGTAAGGATCTTAGATCATGCCGTGAAAGTGTTGCGCAACAAAGAAGTTCCACTGGTGAAAGTCTTATGGCATAACCAGAACTTAGAGGAGACAACTTGGGAGCGCCAGCAAGACATGATAGACCAGCATCCAGAATTATTCATGTAATGAATTTTGAGGACAAAATTCTTTTTAAGGAGGGTAGACTGTAACACCCGGTTCCATTGAACCAACTTACCATATCAACTAATAGTATACGTTTTATAGATGAAATTGGGAGGGATTAGTGCTTAGGCTAATGAGTGACGAGGCGAGGGCATAAAGGTAAATTAAGATATAAAGTGGATAACCTATTTAAGGGAAGAGGTTCTGCGTTTAATGCACAGTAGCCGCCAACCTATTACCATTTCCCTTCGTTTGATTTTCAGTTCAACTCAGCAGACTTCCTTCCGACATTTTCCCTCTCTGATTTTCTCCATTCTATGTGAGTTTTGTTTCATTTTACTTGTTGTTTTAGTGATTAGATAACAGAGAAATTGTAGGGGAGTGTTCGTGAATGCTGTGAGTGAGAGTTAGTTTCGGGTTTTGGGGAGAACCAGGAATGCTCGACGAGCAGGACTTCCAGCTAGTTTCCCTAAGATTTCTAAATAGTTTAGAATAAAGTTGAGTAATGTGGTGCTTTATTTACGATTATAGGTGAGCAGACTCCTGAAGTAGCTTACAACCAAACAACCTCCAGGAGACCAAGTAAGTGAAGTATGCTTGTGCCTTCGGGCCTACATCACAAAATGGTAGGATTATGTATGCTTGAATGTATTTGTATGTCATGCATCATATTTTGAAAGTATGTGAAAATGAATTTACATGAAATAGCATGGCAAGGAATGAACAGACTGTAACAGTTGTTAAGGGAACTAATTCGCCCCTTAATCAAGAGAGAGGATGTATGACTTTGGGAAAATTGATCCAACTCCCAATTTCACAGGGGGATCTGAACAGTTGTTAAGGGAACTAATCCACCCTTTAATCAAGAGAGAGGATGTATGACTTTGGAAAAATTGATTCAACTCCTAATTTCACAGGGGGATCTGAACATTTTTTAAGGGAACTAATCTGCCCCTTAATCAAGAGAGAGGATGTATGACTTTGGGAGAAGTGATCCAACTCCCAATTTCACAGAGGGATCAGATCAAAAACGAATGCATATGCAACTGAGATGAGAAAGTAGAAACTGCATGTTTAGGAATTTATGTTTCAGCATTCTATTTCATTACTGCTTTACTTACTTAGCATTAGGCTAATAGATGAGTTTTGTGATGTAGGTGAAGAAGTGACTGCAGGTGTGTTCTATGAGTTTGCTGAGAACTAGGCAAGTTGGAGGGGTGCATGCATGCATCGATTCTGGCAACTGATGGGGCGGTTTAACTGGTGTCAGTAGATGAGAAGGTTTAGTGAACCATGATTCGATTTAAGTATGTTGAGAGTTTTTGTAACAGTGGTAGTTTTAATGTTTTTGAATACATTTTAGACCTTTCTGATAATGATACTCTGTTGGTTTTAATAGTGGTTTTACCAAATCTTGGAGTAATGCATGGATTTAAGTAGTTTTGAATGATTTTTAGTAAAATGCTCAAATTCTTTTGGTAGTCGGAGTTTTCTTGGTTTAGAGTGAAATTGCTTGCTATGCTGTTTCTGTTGAGTGTTTCTGACCTATCGGTAGATGATGTCTATCGGTAGATGTTGAGTATTTTGATCTATTGATAGATGATGTCTATAGGTAGATGTTGAGTGTAATATCTGTAAGTAGATGTAGTCCATCGGTAGAAGTCGAGAATTTTGTCTATCGGTGGATGTAGTCCATCGGTGGATGTGAGTATTAGAATTTGTCGTTTTGTGACCGGGTGATGTCGAGTATTATATCTATCGGAAGATATAGGAAGAAATTGTCGTTTTACGATCGGCAGATGTCAATTGAGGATTTTTGTCATCTAGTGACCGGATGACGCAATTTGTTCTATCGATAGATTTGTGCAGCCGACGCGTCGTCGGCAGATGTGAGCAGATGACGTGTGAAGTCGACGTGTCGATTCTGTCTCTGCTTTCACCACTGAGTCTTTTGTCCCTACTTCTATCGCTGGCACTGTTTGGCGGTAGAAGCCTTTTGTTTCTGTTTCTGCCTCTACCGTTGACTTTGTTCAGCGGAAGATGCGTTTGACTTTTTACAAACTTTAAGTATTTCACGCTTAAGCTTTCGTTTCTTTTGGCTGAATTATTTCTTAATATTATAGCTGATTATTCAAACGTTGTTTCATAGTTTTGCTCAACTCTGTTCTGCTGAAATGATTTTTTCGCTGCAAAATTTTCAATGTTTACCTTGTAAAATGTCAAATTTTGTCCATTGAGTGAAGTTTTAGAATTTTCTCAAAAATCCTATAGTTCGGTTCAGTATCTTGTGTAGCGAACAGGGTTCAGAAAACTCGGGACGTTACAATTTCTTCAAAGTCGATTCCCTTCTTTTGACCGTACCCCTTCACAACCAAACGAGCTTTGTACCTTGGCTGTGAGCTTGCATTTTCGGTCTTCAATCTGTAGACCCATCTGTTCTTGAGCGCTTTCTTACTTTGAGGTAATTTCACCAAATCATACGTGTGGTTCTCACGAAGAGATTGCATCACCTCTTCCATGGCTTTCAACCACAGTTCCTTCTCATTAACAGAAGTGGCCTCTTGGTAAGTATCTGGCTCTCCGGCATCTGAGAGCATCACATACTCATTTGAAGTGTATCTCGTCGAAGAGCGTCGCTCTCTAGTGGATCTTCTCAAAGGAGGTTTTCTGGCAACTCTCGAACCTCTTCTTTGACTTGCTCAGTCGGTTCAACGTTATCACCAGTAGGGACTTCGCCATTGGCAGGACTGATATTGTGCTCTAATTCTGTTCCCCCTCGATCGGAATACTGTGCAGGTGTATCAAACAGATCCAACTCGATCAGATCATCACTGCACATATCTACCATTTCTGCCTTATCGATGTCTTTGATGCTTTGGTCTTCTACGAACACTGCATCTCGGCTTCTTACAAGCTTTTTCTGTACTGGATCGTAGAACCTGTAGCCAAACTCATCAAGACCATAACCGATGAACACACACGGTCTCGTCTTCACATCGAGCCTTGACTGCTCGTCTTTCGGAATATGAACAAAGGCCTTGCATCCGAAAGTGCACAGATGGCTATACGAAGCTTCTTTTCCAAACCACATCTTATCCGGAACTTCGAAACCCAAAGGAACACAGGGAGTGAGTTCAACACATGAACCACTGTACTCAAGGCTTCACGCCAAAAGGACATCGGCAACTGTGACTGGGAAAGCAAACATCTCATCCTTTCAACGAGTGTCCTGTTCATCCTCTCAGCTAATCCGTTCAGCTGAGGAGTCTTTGAAGGTGTCTTTTGATGCCGAATACCCTGCTCTTTACAGTACTCATCAAAAGGACCACAATACTCTCCTCCATTGTCTGTCCGGATGCACTTGAGCTTCACACTTATTTCTCTTTCCACACGAGTAGGGCTGGGCACGGTCCGGTCAGGGCCGGTTCTGGCCTGAAACCGGACCAGACCGTTGGTTTCGGGAATTTATTTCCCGAAACCGGAACCGGCCCTAGCAGAACCGGTACCGAACCGGAACCGGACCGAAGTTTCGGTCCGGTTCTGGTTCGGTATCGGTTCCCTCCCATGCTTTTTTAATTATGTGGATACCGTATCTTCTCACCTACTTAGCCATCAGGGAAATGATGGCCCCTGAAAGCAAATTGTCCTTTACCTAACGCACCCTCTTTCCCTTCCTCTTCATTTATTCTCTCCTTCTTCCCTACCCTAAATGTCCTCTCTCCATCGCTCCACGCCCATTTTCTTCTTTCCTCCTGCCATGGACACCACGCCCATTTCCATCACGGACACCCTCCTCCCCCTTTCCTTGGCCCTCACCAGACTATCGATTTCTCCCCTCTCAAATTCATTCTCGGCCTCGTCGCCGTCATCACTATCCCCGCTTTCATCTACACTTTTTATTCGCCATCAAGCGCCCGCCTAACCCCTAGTCGCTGGTCGACGGTCGACGGTCGGAGTTGCATAAATCTGAGACGTGAGGTTGCTAACTCGCTAAGTCGGGTCGGGTCGTCGGTGCTAAGGAGTGAACTGAGGAAGGGCTCGCTGGTCTGGACTCTAGTTTTAGTTTTTTTTTTCTTTTTTTAAGTTATCCGACCCATGGGTCGGATAACCCACCGGGTAAACCCATGGGTCGGTTCTCCCGTGGGAATTCCCGGTTCCGGTACGGGGAACCGGGGACTGGACCGCGGTTCTTGGTTCCCTAATCCGTGGAACCGGTACCGGTTCCATGGTAGGCAGAACCGACCAAGAACCGGCCCGGACCGTCGGTCCGATCCGGTTTTGCGGTTCCGGGCCGATTCTGCCCACCCTTACACACGAGCATGAAACTGCTTGAAGAAATCTATCACTTGATCTTTCGACTTCAACATATATACCCAAACCTTCCTTGAGTGATCGTCAATGAAAGTCACAAAATATGCTGCACCACTAAGTGTTCTTGTCTTCATTGGACCGCACACATCGGAGTACACCATGTTGAGTATACCCGGTTTTTGCGAGTGAGGAATGCTTTTGAAAGCTACTCGAGTCTGTTTGCCTGCCAAACAATGAGTACACCTCTTTAGAGAGCCAGTTCTCATACCTGATAGTAGATTTTTCTTCGCTAGAATCATCAACCCCTTCTCGCTCATATGGCTCATTTGGTTGTGCCAAAGTTCTACAGCAGCTTCATCGTCCACCGTATGAACTGTAAAATCTGCGATCTTTTGCGTGCATCACATATAGAGAGGAATATTTTTCTCCTCTCGCCACAATCAAAGAGCCTCTAGAGAGCTTCCATTTTCTATCACAATTGGTGTTGCAAAACCCTTCGTCGTCGAGCTTGCCGGTCGAGATCAAGTTCATACGGATGTCTGGAATGTGCTTCACACCTCTCAAAACCAAAGTGTTGCCAGCATCGGTCTCCAAATGCACATCTCCAATACCAATAGCCTTTGCAGCGCCATCATTTCCCATTCTTACATTTCCAAAGTCACCGGAAGTGTAAGACGTGAAGAAATCCCTCCTGGAAGTAGCATGTATCGTAGCGCCACTATCAATCACTCAACTAGAATCTTGGCAGGTGAGATTGACAACATCTCCATCGTACACAATAAAGAACTCTTCGGTGGCAGTGGCTACTTTCTCACTTGTATCACCGTCTTCGAATTTCTTCAACGTAACCATCTGACTTGGGTTACTCTCCATAACTCCCAAAAATAGCTTCCACAAACTATCAGAATTTCCACTAAAAAATTTTCTGGATAAATCCGTCTAACGATATCGATTATCCAAACCTAAAATAATCCAAAATTTCCTCCAATATATTCTATAGCTTTTACCAAATTAAAATCAAAGAATAGATTTGATTTTATTTAGTAAGATGAAACCCACCAGCAAGAAACATTTAAAAACTCTCTGTTTCCAAAAGCAGCAAACCCAAAAAAAAACCTTCTCTGTTTGATTCTCTCTCCTTCGTGATTTTCTGAATATCAACAGGAACATAAAAAATACCTCTCTGTGTCTTTGGCTGACGACAGAGTACTCTGGACGGAGAGGGTCGATCTGTTTCTTCGAAGAACACAGATCGAACTGGCAAGTCCTTCTAGGCGGGCTCCGACGTGCGAGCAATTAGAGCTTGACTGGTGGTAGGTTTTCACACAAACCTGAGCGAAATCGGTGACAGGTTCTTAGGTTTTGTCTTCTCCTTGGATGACGGCGGCAGACTCGGAAGAAGCACAATTCAACAGCTTCTGCTTCTCTTCGCTGTTGGACGATGACAACGGCGGATGGGTGGCTGCGCCGAAAAACGGCGACAGAGAGATTTCTTCTCTGCGAGCGGCGATGACAATGTGCGGCGGAGCAAAACAACGGCTCTGCACAGAACAGATCGGCTTCTAATCTTCGTGGACAGAAGCGACAGCAGCAAATGGGCGTCGCGGTTCAGCTCAGCGACGGCGACGCAGCGGCTCTCCTTGGGTTGGGGGGCAAACCTCGGGACCTAAGCCGAGGGTAGGCGAATCCCGGACTCGAGTATAGGCGAATCCCAGGTCGTAAAAAGGGGGGTTGTCACAATCCCACGTCGCTTGGGGAAGTATGTGGAAATGAAACATATGTAAAGAGACCCTTCCAACATAGCAAGACGCGTTTTGGAGCACGATTGGCAACGGATCCCATAAGAACTCCGAAGTTAAAAGTGCTTCGGCGAGAGCAATCCTAGGTTGGGTGACCTTTCGGGAAGTTCTCGCCAAACAAATCCGTGAGGGGAGGATATTGTGCTACGGCCCAATCCCATGAGCGGACAATATCTTGCTGGGAAATGGGGTCGTTACAAATGGTATCAGAGCCTGTACCCAACCGGAAATGTGGCCAACGAGGACGTTGGGCCCCCGAGGGGGGGTGATTGTGATGACCCGAATGTGCACGTATGGGTACGACTGCGGGGCAAACCTCGGGACCTAAGCCGAGGGTAGGCGAATCTCGGACTCGAGTATAGGCGAATCCCGGGTCGTAAAAAGGGGGGTTGTCACAGTCCCACGTCGCTTGGGAAGTATGTGGAAATGAAACATATGTAAAGAGACCCTTCCAACATAGCAAGATGCGTTTTGGAGCACCATTGGCAACGGATCCCATAAGAACTCCAAAGTTAAAAGTGCTTCAGCGAGAGCAATCCCAGGTTGGGTGACCTTCCGGGAAGTTCTCGCCAAACAAAGCCGTGAGGGGAGGATATTGTGCTACGGCCCAATCCCCAGAGCGGACAATATCTTGCTGGTAAACGGGGTCGTTACACTCCTCCTCTGCAGCGCGGTGATGGCAGATCGGGAATGGCGGTTTCCTCTTCCGCGGCGACTCCCTTTCTTCTTCCCTGGCAGCGTGAAAGAAACGTCTTCTTCTTTGTTGAAGAAGACAGTGGCAACAGAGAGTTACTCTCTCTCTGTTCTCCCTGGAAACCTCTCCTCTCTGTTCTTCAAGTCGCTCTGATACCAGTTGAAGAACACGAAACCAGAATGCAGCGAAGAAGAAGATTTCTTTTACCAAAGAAAATGCTGTGTATTTTTAATCTATACAACATCAATTATAAAGACGAGAAAATAAACATGACTCCGACATATTTAAGAGGAGTAGCTGAAAGATTGATGATGGGTACTGCATGGTTGGTTGAGCCGGACCCAACAGAAAGAACACCAAGAAGAGCAACAGAGACAAGAAATCGCACACCCCAACAGATGCGAAGAGAGCAAGAACGGAGAAAAGAGAAACAAGGAAAGAAAACGTGAAAGGAGAAGGAACAGTAGGAGGAATGATAAGAAACGATTAGACAACTCTGAGATTTTCATTTACCCATTAAAAAAAAGGTTAAAATGGTTTGGTTTAAAAAAATCAAATATGTTTATACTCAAAAAAAAAATTAAAACTATCAAAAATTAGCAAAAAAAACTCCAGGGTGTTCCCCCTCAATTCACCCTCCATTCTCAATTTTACACTGGAACGGTCTTCCGTTCTAGCGAGTGGTGTTTACCCTCCGTTTACCCTCATCTACAACTTCATTGACCTCCATGGCTATGCCTCCCTGCTCTTCCGACTACGCTCAAGCCTCGGGCTGCCATGACAGCCTGGCAGCATCCCATTTGAAGCTTCTCTCCATCTTCCTTATCTTCTTCACCAGCCCTTGGCATCTCTCTCCCCGTACTTCTTGCCCGTCTCTTCCACAGTAAACCTATCTACGACAAAGCTATTTTGGTTATCAAGTGCTTTGCCGCCGGCGTGATTCTTTGTATGTCGCTGGTTCATGTTCTCCCAGACGCCTATCAAGCTCTCTCCAATTACCAGGTGGCATCTCGCCATCCCTAGAAAGATTTCCCCTTCTCTGAATTCCACCTCTCACCATGCTCGGGGCCCTACTCGCTCTTCTCTTCGACGTTACTGCCACCTCTTATGTCGATCATGCCCACTACAACCCCGTTGGCACGCAGGAACAAATGCTGACTGCCAATTCCTTACGCATCAATGCCCATGTGAAATCTAAGGAATCCACAGTCAAATTAGCAGAGTCGGGAGCGAGTATGGAGGAGTGAGGGAATGAAGAACTGGCGAGGCTGAAGCAGAAACTAGTATTGCAGGTATTAGAGCTAGGCATAATCTTTCACTCTATCATAATAGGTGTAACGATGGAGGATGAACGAAGGGTGAATGGAGGGTGAACACCCCCGCTAGAACGGGGGACCATTTTTTTGGGTGAACACCCCGTTCTAGTGTAAAATTGAGAACGAAGGGTGAACACCAAAGGTTTTGTTGTTAGTTTTCGATAGCTTAAGGTTTTTTTTAGCATAAATATACTTTTAAGGTTTAAAATAAAAAAACCGTATACTTCGAGGTTTATATTGGTAATTTTCCTTTTTGGTTTAAAAAACCTTAAAGTATCTAATTTAACGAATCAAACCTTAAAGTATCAAAAACGTAACAAAACAAACCCTACCGTCCGTCCGATCTGCGTCTGGTATTCAATTTTGCCATATATTGGACGGACGGTAAATATATGCATCCGTCCGTATCAATTATTTTGCCATATATCGGACGGAAGGTTAAAAATCGAGTCCGTCCAGTACATTTTATGGACGGACACATGAATAGTCCGTCCATCCGTCTGTAAGATTTGCAGTGGCTGTCGACGCGCGGAACGGACGAACGCTTAAATAAAGCATCTGTCCGTGATCTTGTATGTCCGTCCGTTTTTTTTATAAACAGACGAACATTCTAATGTAAAGCGAGATTGGACGGACGCTTAAATACAGCGTCCGTCCGATCTCTCGATTTATATCGAACCTGCGTCTGAAATATGACATTTTCACCGCGCCAAAATCGATTTTCTCTCAACCTCTTGCAAATATTTTTGTACATTTTCGACGGAAAATGCTTTGAGGTAATAGCTTTATCCATTCTGTTTGATTTAGTTCAACTTTTATCGTATATAACTCAGATTTTCTATCGATATTTGGAAACCGTACGTTAGGGAAGAAACCCGGACGGATGCTCTTTTCTGAGCGTCCGTCCGGGTTGATTTTTACCGGACGGACGCTCTTTTCAGAGCGTCCGTCTAGTAAACTTCCCTGAAGACAGTTTCAATTCTGCTTTGAGGCTAATTTGTTTTGAATTTTTCCAAATTACAGAATACACTGAAATGGCAGACATATTGACTATTAGACGAAAGTTTGGCCAGAGTCGGGCAACTTCAACTTCACAACCTGGACCCTCAAACCGACCAGATAGGCTGACGCCACCTCCACGGCAATCAAAGTTTATATCAAATGAATTTCGCAACCAGCATTGTCGAGAGCAATTCGACCTGGATTTGTTACACCGCTAGGTTTTTCGTTGTCGAAGATTGTGGACTTTACAGGATGGGAGTCCTTGCAGATCAAAGAAATGTTTGACAGAATCGGCCTCGAAGGAGTGTATAGTCTAACGGGGCAAAAGCTGTGATAAAATTGTTCGCCTATTCTATGCGAACATGAGCTGGACCAGGAGGTCCGGAATTATCAAGACCTATGTATTGGGAAAGGAGATTGTCATTACTCCAGAAACGGTAAATCGGTTGATTGGGTTTGCCGCAGAAGAGGCGGAGAGATACTACCATGCCCAACGGAAGTGTCCCTTCATTGGAACAGCCGAGGGAACAGAGTTCATTCGGAAAATTCATCGGAACGCTGACCTTGTGGCGTTCGTTAAACCAAGAGCGAAAGAGTTGAATGTAAAAGCCCGCGTCATCCACAATCTATTGTCACACACCATTCTACCAAGGGTTGGACATAGAGATTATGTTAGCTACATGTGTCTCTATATCATGGAGAAACTACACAACGGTTTAATATTTGACCCCGGCTTTGTGATTTTAAGTCACATGTGTGAGATTGGGCTTACAAGGAACAAGAATCTCTCCTACAGTGTCTTGATTCATAAAATTATCGAGCATTTTGAGATTGAGTTACCTCCTGGAGAGCAGCTCAGATCACAGTGAGCCGGAGATGCATTTGGCAAGCTTCATTTGGTTCGAATGGGGCTTGTCGAAACAGATGAGCTGTGGACGCTGAGGGGAGATGAATGGGATGATGTAGGGCAACCCACTCATATACGGCAACCCACTCATACAGGGTAACCTCCAGAGTCTGTTAGAGCAGATATATAGTCTCTCTCAAACAGAGTTCATCATATTGAAGTGACTATGATGGAGCAGCACAGAGAGGTGATGGAATTCCTTAGAGGGATGATGGAGTACCACAGAGTACGAGACAGATCATCCAGGACCTGGTGGACGCCAATGATGATGCCCGTCCGATGTCAGGCGATGACGACGACAATGCGGAACCGATGGTGGGCGATGAAGAGGAAGTCCAATCGGTGGGAGATAACGATAACGACGATGCCCAATCGTAGGTACATTCCAACCCATTTTTCTCATTATTATTTTCATTATAATTATTATTTTCTAATATAACTTTCATTACGTGCAGATAGGAGATGATGGACTACCAGGATGATGGGGACGACTCCCCATTATTTTCTATTTTGATGTATATTAGTTTGATGAACAGTATTTGGATGCACTGTAGTTTTGATATATATTAGTTTGATGAACAGTAGTTGGATGCACTGTAGTTTTGATGTATATTAGTTTGATGAACAGTAGTTGGATGCACTATAGTTTGATGTACTTTAATTTAATTTTATACATTTAGTTGAATGATGTATACTTCTAGACTGATGCACTTTATGTATATTAGTTTGACACTTTTAGTTTGATGTTTGGTGCAAAATACTGGAACTGTTTAGGTAGTTGAATATGCAGAATGATGCTAGTTATGGAGGAATAAAAAAACAAAAGAAACTCTGACCAAATTTCTAATTTTTTCTCACATTAAACATCAAATTAACAAAATTATCGTATAAAATTATTTTTAAGTACTATTTTCACCAATCTATTAAAATAAACTAAACAAAGTAATTTCATTTTTACAAGTTAACCAAATATTCTAATTAAGTCTCAAGCTAGTGGACCTAAGCCTATTAGAAAGTAATTCTAATTTATATATTATAGATTGAATAATTCTAAGTTAACCTTCTAAATTAGACGGGTAAACAAAACCAGACCAGAATCGCAATTTTACCTGAAACTAGTTAAAATCCGATCAAAAATTATAAATTAGAAATTTGACCAGAGTTTACTTTATTTTTTGACTCATCCATAGCTAGTATCATCCTGTATATTCGACTACCCAAACAGCTTCAGTATTAAACATCAAATAAACAAAATTATCATATAGACAAAATTAACAAAATTACTAATTGTTAGCTCTCATTACAAAATAATTTGAAGTTGAAATGAATTGTATATCAAATTAAATTATAACAGACAAAATGCATAAAATAAAGCTGCTTCAGAATGTCCTCGTCATCGCTTGAGATCCATCATCCTATTCCATGGCTGCGTGTAGTAGATTCCTACACGTAATGACAGTTATATTAGAACATAATAATCTTAGTTTTTTTAGAGAATAATGAGAAAAAATATACCTGGGTCCCGTCAAATGTCTGGAAACCTATAAATGTGTCACGCGAAGCAGCAACACCTGAACTAGATCCTCCTCTTAGGACATGTGCGACTGTTATTCCCTTGATGCTGACATTTACCACACGACATCGTAGACTTCTTCTTAGATATTATCAACGTAGAAGGCTCATCCACATCGCACACTCTTTTCTTTTTCGTCCTACCAGGTTGGGGCCTTCTGTAACGACCCCTCTTCCCAGTAAGATATTATCCGCTCTGGGGATTGGGTCGTAGCCTAATATCTTCCCCTCACGGCTTTGTTTGGCAAAGACTTCTCAGTCGGTCACCCAACCTGGTACTACTCTCGCCGAAGCACTTATAACTTCGGAATTCTTATGGGATCCGTTGTCAATTGTGCTAAAAAATGCGTCTTACTATCTTGGAAAGGTCTTTTTACATATGTGGAAGGTCTCTTTATATATATTTCATTTTCATAGACTTCCCTAAGCGATGTGCGATTATGACGACCCCTTTTTTACGACCCTTCACCTTCTGGTTTGCCCGCGCAGACGTACTGCCATCTGAGTTCCAGTTCGTGCAACCATCGTACACATACTTATACATCCGGGTCATCACAATCACCCCCCCTTGGGAGCCCAACGTCATCGTTGGCTACATTTCTGGTTGGGTACAGGTTTTGATACCATTTGTAACGACCCCTTTTCCCAGTAAGATATTGTCCGCTCTGAGGATTGGGTCGTAGCCCAATATCCTCCCCTCACGGCTTTGTTTGGCGAGAACTTCCCAGTCAGTCACCCAACCTGGTACTACTCTCGCCGAAGCACTTTTAACTTCGGAGTTCTTATGGGATCCGTTGTCAATTGTGCTCCAAAACGCGTCTTACTATCTTAGGAAGGTCTCTTTACATATTTTTCATTTCCATATACTTCCCCAAGCGATGTAGGATTATGACGACCCCCTTTTTACGACCCGTCACCTTCCAGTTCGCCCGCGTGGACGTACCGCCATCTGGGTTCCGGTTCGTGCAGCCATCGTACACATACTTACACATCTGGGTCATCACACCTTCTGTCGGGTGGAACGATTGTGGTCCAATTCTCTAGTTCCAGCCACATTGGTTAGCTATTTATGGGACGAATGAAGTGTGAGTATATCTCCAAATATGTATCTCGATGATAGTATATATGAGCGAAATTTTCCACCGGCTCTCTCATGAAATAAATGCACGGAATGACATGAACACATGAGATTCCAGTAAGCTCCCACTCCGACATGTGCACACACCTTCATTCAGGTCAACGGCATATTGTTCGTTGCCGTTGCTGACCTCAAACCGTGTATCTCCCGCTAACTCAGCACTCCAACTGTGAGCTGACTCTTTGAGATTCTCTAGTTTTTTTCCTAATCTTAGGACATAGGACATTGTCTGACTTGAGCATCTCTTCATATTTTTTTACAATACGAGTCATCATGTTCTTTCGAATCATCTCGAACATGGTCAGGGTCGGTTTGTCTCTGGCCGGCAATATAGCTAAATTGAAAGACTCACATAAATTGTTCAAGTCCAAGTCGCACTTGGGAATTAGCGAAAACGCATGAGTAGCCCAACTGCTAGGCGGTGTTCGTCGAAGCCATGTATGGGCATCTGGATTTAGCTCATGCACTTTCCTCATTGCTATCTCAAAATATTCTATTGTGGTTGCCCTTGCTGCATTCCATATAGTATCTCTATACGCTATGCCCCGAAATCGTCCTTTGAAGTTTGCATACACATGTCTTGGGCAAAAACAGTGTTCGGCAAAACCAAATGTGTCGTCCACAGCAGCCAACAACCCCTGAAATTTTAAAGAAAATCAGACTCAACATCAAACAATATAACTACAACGCCCAAATAATAATAATATACACCTTTTGTCGATCCGACACAAATATCCATCTTCGTCCACGGTCAATGCCTAAATCGTCCTGCAATAACTCCAAAAACCACAGCCACGAGTCCTTGCATTATGTCTCCACGTTGGCAACGACAATGGGATATACGACATTGTTGCAATCAATACTTACGGCCGTAAGTAATTGGCCGGAGCATCAGCCCTTCAGATGATATCCATCTAAATATATAATAGGTCTGTCCTGTTCCAGCAAACCTGCCACACAGGCAGCCATACATATGTACATTCTTTCAAATATCATCTTTTCATCTCGCCCCTCACCCATTACATGACCATGTATTTTCACTATACTGCTTGGATTTGATCTAAATATTTCTTCTGAGTACGAACGCAGTAATTTGAATTGTTCTTTGTCTCTCCCGTAATTAAGTTCTTTAGCTTCGTTTCTTCCTCTTATCGCAAGACTTGACTTAATGTTCACCTTATGTTCTTTCCTCACTGTCTCGATAATATTAGAAATGGGCCAGTCAAGTTGACTTTTGAACCTATCTGAATAATACGTTGTCAACCACTTTGCCGAAGCGTGTCAATTATCAAGTGTCCTTACACAGTTGTGATCATTATGGTAGGCATTTATTTGGAAAGTCAACTTATTTTGCATGACCGAAGCATACAGATGCCAATTACAATTTACTCCTTCTCATTTTACCGTGAGTCTCTTCTTCTCACTTTTAACAAACTTGATATCAAAATTTTTTTTCAAAGAATAATCTCGTATTTCGTCTCTAATGGCCTTCAATGAGCTATATTGTCTGCCCACAATAAAATCACCTGAATGTTCTGCCCTTACTTGTATACTTTGTGCCTCGTCATCATCCGAATTAAACGGTTCACGAAGCTCATCGTTTAAGGTTTGCGAAATTGAATGAACTTGTATTTTTTCTTCACCATCTAAGTGATCAAATAGTTGAATATCACTGTATATAGGACCGTGCTCCTCCATATACCACTCTATGTTCGTAGACTCATCTGCATCAACTAATCTTCCTGCCATTTACGACGATTATCTGAAAAAAAATAACACAATAACGCTCAGAATATATAAAGAAAATCAGAGGAAAACAATCTCAATTCAGCAAAAATGGAGAACGGACAAACGCTCTTTCCGTGTGTCTGTCCGTTATGCAGTCTGGAAGATTACAAAATCTGAGTTATTTACGATAAAAATTAAACTAAATCAATCAGAATGGATAAAGCTATTACCTCAAAGCGTTTTTCGGTCAAAAATCTACAAAAAATTTGCAAGAGGTTGAGAGAAAATCGATTTTGCTGCGGTGAAAATGTCGGATTTCAGGTTCTGGTGCGATATAAGTCGAGAGATCAGACGGACGCTGTATATATGCGTCCGTCTGATCTCGCCCTAAATTAGAATGTCCATCCGTTTATAAAATGCCTTAACAAAAACAGACGGACATACAAGATCACAGACGGATGCTTTATTTAAGCGTCTGCCCGATCCGCGCGTCGACAGCCACGACAAATCTTATGGATGGACGGACGGACTATTTGTGTGTCCGTCCGTAAAATGTATCGGACGGACTCGATTTTTAACAGTCCGTACGATATACGGCAAAATTGGATACCGAACGCAGATCAGACGGACAATAGAGTTTGTTTTGTTACGTTTTTTACATTTTAAGATTGGATTAGTTAAATTTAATACTTTAAGATTTAAAATAAAAAAAATAGTACATATAAGTAATTTTCCTACTAAAAATGATGAATCTGCATTGAAGTTTCAGACTCCTCCAGTGCAGAGAAAGAAGACGACAGAGACAGGTACGCATTTTCTATTTTATTTTTTATTCTTTTAATATATATATATTTCCAAAATACTATATATACCTTTTTTGGATTTCGTTAGACCCAATCTTCAGCAAAACTAACAGACACGCACAGACATCTCTCACAGTAACAATGGCGTTAGCATTGCAGTCTCCGCCTTCTGCATCTCTTTCATCTTCTTCCAATTTGCAGGTGCTTTCTATCTCCCTCTTTCAGTAGTAGATTGTGATTAGCTGACTGTGTTGCTGCATTTTCTAATCAGGGAAGATTCAGGTTCTCAGCTGGATTAAAGGCTTCCAATGTCAATTTCACTTCACGCTCCTCTTTTCCTCTGATTCGTGCTTCTTCCTCCCTCGATACTGGTCTCTGTATTGTTTTTTCTCTTCCTTTTCAAATCTCTGGAATTAGATCTTCCTAAGATCGGCTAATACGACATTTTTGTTTGATTTTTCTTTCTGAGTGGATTTGGATTTTGTTTGTTGCTTAGGTTTGACTACCGAACTGGACTCCATTTCTAGCTTCAGCGAGATTGTTCCGGACACCGTCATCTTCGATGACTTTGAGAAGTATAAAACATTGTTTATATATCGTCATTTTTTTATGCAAGAGTTTATTTTGTCATTCTCAAACCTTAGGAAGAGTCTTGAAGATGCAATTTTATTGTTTTTATTTTTCTAATCATTCTTTGCCTTCTTATTATAGCTTTTGTTTTTCCTCTTCCTTTCGGTAATCTATACGTGGTGCAATGATTTCATCTTTTTTGCAGATTTCCTCCAACAGCTGCTACAGTCAGTTCGTCTCTCCTATTAGGCATTTGTGGCCTTCCTGATACCATATTTAGAGTAATTGGAAGAGCATATACCATGAATTTGTCTATGGATACTTTATGGAAAATCTTTTTTTATCTTTTTTTATTTATCTTCATTATTTTTTCTTCTGTTGTTGTGTAGAATGCCGTTGATATGGCTTTAGCAGACACAGGGTGTTTTGGGGTAGAAAACTCGGAGTTGAAATTATCCTGTTTCGTTAACAAAGTTGGTCCTTTGTGTACCTCATTTCTTTGAATTCATTTTCTGTTTCGATTCAATCAATTGTTTGGTGATCAAATCCAATGTGCAGGCTCTTGTTAATGTTGGCAGTGATTTGGCAAAATTAGTTCCTGGACGTGTTTCAACCGAGGTTGATGCACGCCTTACTTATGACACACACGGAATTATTAGAAGGGTATGGGATTTTCATGACTTTTCTCAAAGAAAGTTAGTAAACTTCCTATGTTTTCCTACTGCAAGATTCCTGATTTTCCAGAATCAGATTTACTTCTTTGAGAACGACTATTTGGTTGAAGCACTCTCTAAACACAAAATTATGTTAATTACTCGTCCTTGAATAAGTGGTTTTCCTTGTGCCTTTTGCGGGTCAGGGGTACTTAATGTTCCATGATCTTATTCTTCTTCAATCTGATTCCACTTCTTCTAATCTCATAGGTGCATGATTTGTTGAAGTTGTACAATGACGTAGAGATTCCCCCCGAGCGCCTTCTCTTTAAAATTCCATCAACATGGCAGGTGAATTTGTACCAAAATATGTTTATTTCTTAATCAATAGATTTTCCTTATGTTGGAATACTTTGCGTTTACAGTTTTACCACTTCACAAATGACCCAATGTTTATTGGTATTCTATTTAGGGAATTGAGGCAGCAAGGTTATTGGAATCTGAGGGCATACAGACCCATTTGACTTTTGTATACAGGTATATTAAAGTCGAAGACGACTCCTATTTACCAAATGAAATAGATAAAAACATCATTATGTTCCAAAAACATCATAGCAATTGTTTTAATGCTTGATTTGACAATGAAAAATTTGGTAATGTTTTTAATTTACAAAATGTAATTTCATGAGCGACTGGGCTTTCATAATTTGCGTAGATATGTACAGCCAGATAAGACCAAAATCCCCTATTTGTTGAAAAATATTTGATTAGATTTTATTTTAGTACTACATAAATTATGGTCTTGCTGTTTCTACAGCTTTGCTCAAGCAGCAGCTGCAGCCCAAGCTGGTGCATCTGTCATACAGATTTTTGTTGGCCGGATCAGAGTAATCTTCCAACAATTTTGTGCTGGATTAATGGATAACCTTCAAATTTGGTCATGCTTTTGTTTCTTATCTTTCAGGATTGGTCTCGCACTCACTCCGACGATCCTGAAATAGAAGATGCTGTTAAGAGAGGAGAAGATCCTGGGTTGGCTTTGGTTAGTTGATAGGCGCTGATGTTCATATGTTTGTTCTTTGAACATGTCAACTAAATATAATATAATATAATATATTTTCCATTCATATAATAACAATTTATCTATCACTTGGTTACCCACCTGTATCAATTTCACCAGTTAGTTTTGAAGCTCATGACAATCTGTGTAGCTAGTCTGATACGTATCACCAAGGCATATTTTGAAGCATAATTTTTCAAGTTCTATTTTTTGTTTGTTTAACTTGAACTGAAACTTGTTAAGGCTGTGTTATGGTTCTCCACATCGCACTTCACTTGGCTCTCACCACTCGGTTAAGGGATCTCTTCCCACAAAGAAGAGATGCAAGGTTCGAATTCCTCTATGGTGAAATTATTAGGGATTGAACCATGTTACTGAGGTATGAGATCCACCATGTTATGGCTCCTCGATTGAGGGTTCTGACCGGTAGAGAGTTCTAACCAGCAAGAGGGCCAAGTGTAGTGTCACTGAGTGAAATACGAAGTGCGGAACCATAACAGTTAGTTTGAGGTGATGGTTCTATTTATAAGTCGTATTTATGTGCATAGAATAATAATACTTGCAAATGGGAACCTTCTAAACATGAAATATCTCATTTATAATGTAGGTAACATAAAATATCGCATTTATAATGTAGGTAACAAAGGCTTACAATTACATCCACAAATATGGACACAGATCAAAGTTGATGGCAGCTGCAGTAAGGAACAAGCAGGACTTGTTCAGTCTTCTGGGGTAGCTATATGACTCACCTTTTTTATTGGTAATTTAGAAGTTATTACATTTTGGACATCTGATTTAATTTCTGCTGCCTCTGCTTTTTTCATTTTTTCAATTGTTCAGAGTTGACTACATTATTGCACCATTGAAGATACTCCAGTCTCTCAAAGAGTCCGTGATTGCTCCTGATGATAAGTACTCTTTTGTGAGAAGGTTATCACCACAGTCTGCTGCCAATTATGAATTCAGTAAAGAAGAGGTATGTCCTATTTACTTGTTTGAGGTGTATTTTTTCTATCCACATAATAAGTCTCTTAGTTTTGACAAATTCATGTAATGAAAACAGTATATGGTGTTCAAAAACATGAAGAAGTCTGTACCATCACGCTCCATTTACATGCAAGGATTTCAAAGTTCAAGATCCATTATGTTAAAAAAAAAAATATTAAGGCATTAGTTGTCTATATTTTTTAAGTTCGGGTCCAAATTAAATTTTACCCTAATAATAATGTCCAACACCTTGTCCTAACATTTCATTTCGAGAATGACAATGCATTTTATTGTGTTATACATTTATGACAAACCTTAGATGCTACCAAAGTAAAGGGATTGTCAATAACGACATTGTTTATAACACTTTATATTCTTTCCTGACACATCATTTTGACACCATATTCTATGTACATAGAACATTGACCACCTTTTGAAAGCCTTGTTGGATCAGAAAGAGTAGACCTTTTCACATATTTGCTCTTGATCTGATCATAATGGCTGTTAAAATGGACCAAAATTTTAAACTTGGCAGCTCAAGAAATGGGACCAGTTGAGCCTTACATCAGCCATGGGACCTGCAGCCGTGCAGCTTCTGAGTACTGGGATAGAAGGTTATACTAATCAAGCAAAACGAGTTGAGGAACTGTTCGGTAAGATCTGGCCTCCCCCAAATGTATGAATTGGTTTAATTTTATGGCACATATTTAGTGTTTCATGAATGTGACTAAAGAGTGATCATCGAGTTTTCCACTGTCTCTTTTCTTGTCTTCTACTCTCACTTTTACTGCAAAACACTAAATTGAAGATGGATTCATCCAAGTTTGTTGTTTTTGTTATTATTGTTTTTTGTTTTTTTACAAAGTGGCAAAGAAAAATGAAAACTTTGGAAGTTATAGATTTTCACAAGGATTAGGTTAGAACATGGGAAACTGGATTCTTCCTTTTACTCTCTGTAATCATGTCGACCTAGGTTATGGTTCGGTCGGCCGTGGCTTGGATGTAGAATTTGGTCGAATGCTATGGTTGCTACTCTCCAAATACTTCAATTTGATTAGTTTACATTTTTCAAGTCAATAATGTACACTTCTTATAACGTTGTTGGCATGGTTTCGTTCTAAAAAATGGCACATAACACATAATTTTCATTCACCAAACATAAGACAAAAATTGATAAAAAATGTCGAGGCTTCAAATGGGTAAAGCTAAATCGTTGCACTTTACTTATCTGGGTCTAGTAGTGAATACATGTATAATCATCTTTTCAGTTTCACCGCCGTAAATCGTAGTCCATACTTTAAGAATGACATCGATTCAATAAATACGCGTCCATAACTACCACTCTTGCCTTGATTTATCCTCTTGCTGAACATTCTATTTGAACCACTTGAACTCTTTCCCGCCACTTGATTTCTCTTAATGTATTTACATTGGATAAATGTAAAGGTTTAAGGTTTAGTTTATAGAGGGCTTTGTTGGCTTATGGAAATTAAAAGTCTTGAGAATGTTTAGTCTATAAATTCATGTAAGTCGGAAATCGATTGGAACTCCCAAAACCACCACTTGTCAGAAATCAAACGATAACAAAAAAAAAAAAAAAACAAAAATACATTAAGAGACACTAAACTTACGTGGAAAAAATTTTTCAGGTATCGTTCAGACTAATTTTTCTATCGGTTCTCTCCTAAATTCTTCATTGCTCCCAAGCAAAATCAATCTTTTTCACTTCCAAATTCAAAAACCGAGATAACCTACTTCAGCCATTATAAAATCTAAGAAAAGAAAGATTCTCAATGATGTCATTGGATTAAAAAAAACAAAAATTATTCTTCTAACAAAGATCAATAATCACAAAAAACTCTAAACAAAGAAGAATAATCACAACCACAAAAAAAAAAAGAAGAAATTTGCAATCTCTCATGAGTAAAAACTAACGTCTATAAAAAAACAACAAAGATTACTCTTCTAACAAAGAACTGAATAATCTAAATAATACAAGTAAACTCAAAACGATGTCTATCTTTATGCCACTAATGTGTCTGTAAACGCAAATATATTGCAAATATGTTGGCATTATTTTTTTGACAAATAAATATTTATGGAAATAATATTTTATTCTATTGATTTCAAAGTTGTTAGTTTGTTTCTTGAAAATCAAGAAATAATCTATTCAAATTATTGAATGGATGGATATTGGAAATCAATAAGATATTGGTGAAAGTTAAAATAAGAAAACTTGAGGATCAAAGAAAGTAGTTAAAAATCTAGAGGCTTTAGCTTTTTGGAAAATTTTGTTTTGGAAGACCAATTTGAAAGATATTTGATGGATTATATCTAGCCTTGAGATCACATTAATTATGAGATACTTTCCTAAGTCTTCGAGATCCATATCCAAGTAGTTGGGAGTACTTTCCTAAAATATCTCATTTGGTATCTCTCAACCGATTTAGTAAGATTTGATTTCTTTATTCTTTACGACTTTAAATTTCGATTTGGTATTTGAATTAAACCTCAGATAAGATAGTTTCGTTCCTAAGGAAGCGCGCACAGATTTTTCATTATTCTTGGAAGGAGATTTCTTGATTGGTAAGCCGTCGTCGTTCTTTCTCTCTCTCACGCTTCTGCGTATGGGTTTATGATTGATAATTCAATTTTTGAATGATTATTTTATATACTCTGTTTATACTTTGGAATTCATCGATTATTCGAGTGTGTTGATTTATTGCGTCCGAAGACAACGACCTGGTATTACAGACAATGTCATAGGAAGCAAAAATAAGAGAGAATTTTTATTTGTTTAAGTCCGTTTGTCTTGTAACTTTGTGAACTCGTGAAATATTTTTATAACTGGGCATGACCTCGTAGATGTAGGCAAATTGCCGAATTGCATTACCAATCTCCTGTTTCTTTATTTTCCGTATTTTTATAATTGTCTATCATTATATTAATTATATGTTGTTGACTTAAATAATGTTTAAGTCTAACGATGTTTTTGATGATGTGTTTTAAGAAGTGTAATTGGATTAAGGTAAATGTATAAGATTAATGAATTATGTTGATGAGATTAATAAGTTGATTAATAAATTAAATATTGACCTTATTATATTTTTCTGTAGCTTTTAAGTGGAAATACTCTTTGAAAAAGATATTTTAGTTGTTTAACAAATCTGGTTAAGTGTTCAGGGTGTGATAGCAAAACAGGGCTAAAATTGATAAACTTCCACCGCTAGCTAAACGACAAAGTTTACATCTACCGCTGGCAGAGTCTTCCTAAGACTTTTACCGCTAGCAAAATGACAAAGTTTACATCTAACGTTGGCAGAGTCTTCTTAAGTTTACTTCTACCGCTGGCAAAACGACAAAGCTTACTTCTACCGCTGGCAAAACGACAAAGGCAACATCCACCGCTGTTTATTCAAAGGCAACATCCACCGATGGTTGTTCAAAGACAACATCCACCGCTGAACAGTATCTTTCGGCTGCATTGTAAAGCTACGTCTACCGATGGCAGTTCACTTACTTTTTCCGCCAACACTGATATTTAAAATACCGCGAAGCAACATTGACACTTGTCTAGAGCTTTAACTCCAAACCATTAATGGCGACGAACGAAAGCAACTTCAGAACGCAATGGCTTGCTGTCTATGTACGGATGTTTCTCCAACGGTCATAAAATTTCCATATTCAGATGAGAGGCTTTCCAGATTTGAAGCCGATGACAGACAGAGTATAAATGGGAGAAAGAAGCTCTGGAGAACAACTTTTGCGGAAATTATCTTTGAATCCTCACGAGCAATACTCTGTATTTTCTTCTACATTTTTTCTACTCTTAAACTGAAGATTCTTTTTTGAGAAAGTGTAGCTCTTGTGCTCATTTATTCAAATCTGTAAAACTTTAAAGGCAGTGGATTGACGCCCGTGAAGTTCATTCCAGAATTGTAAGGCTGTAGATCGACGCCCATGAAGTTCGATCTGAAATTCTCGTTGAGAAGAAGTTAAGGATCTTCAAGGGGGAAACCTTGAAGCGTGGACGTAGGCAGGTTTTGGCCGAACCACGTAAAAACTCTCGGTGTTGTTTTTTTTTTCTCTCTCTCTGTTTATTTGAATCAGTAAGCAATTAATTGAGAATTTGTTTATTACACTTAGTAAAAGAGATTAAGAAATTTCTAATTCACCCCCCTCTTAGACAATAACGATCATACATTAGTGTCACACGAAACACTCTATGTGACATTGCGTAACTAATCTTGATATTTCAAATCTCCATGCTCGATCATCATTCTTTGCCAAAATTTGTGATAGGTGAATTTCATGAATAATGCATTAAGTACCTATAAATTAAAATCAACATCATTATAAAACACAACAAATAAATCATCATTTGTAATCAATTTTTATTTACTTCCATTATAGTATCATCCAAATATGAAAAAAGTTAGAAAATAACTAGAATAACATATAAATCAACTAATATTAAATAGTGCAAATTATAGATAAATATGCCCTTTTCAAATTGCTTAACTTATTCAAATATTTCGTAAATATTTATAGGTCTATTTGAAGAAAAAATCCAACTTCGGGTGCAAATGAAACCTAAACTTTTTGGAGCTAAGGAACTATGAAATGTATTTAACACTCGACCACTACAACTTAATGTCAACTCTGAAGCAACTGTAGAAATAGGAATAATAAACACATCTCTTTTTATTTTATACAAAGTTGGATATTTTGAAGATTCATCCCCCAACAATTAAATATTTCTATATGGTTTGAAAAACTCTCAAATTTGTCCGACAAATACTTTTCAACTTCCTTTCGATACCTAACTCATCTTTATGGATCAATTCTTCTTGAAATGTCAACTCAAACTCATCATCATCCATTTGTCATTAACAACATGAACCACATAGTTAGGAGCTTGTTCCATGTTATCCAATTATGAATCTACTTAGAACTCATAATCAAACTTCTAATTGTATGTTTGATAACTCTATGAAAATTAGACTTATTGTCATTATTTTAAGCAAAATTTGATACTTACTCTTTGGTTTTTTTGGTATTTTTAATTTATTTTAAGTTATGATGCAGATAAATATTCAAAGTAAAATGAAGATAAGAATGAGTAATTTCGGAAGTCGGGTCACGACCAAAAGAACTTCAAGCCGGGATTGAAAGCAAATATTCGGCTGCGCCTGTAACACCCGGCATTTTTGCCATGTGATTGTTTCCCCGAATTATATAAGTGGAATTAATGTTATTTCAATTCAATGAATGTTTTGGTTGAAATGATGGGATGTTTAAGGGAGAACCAAACTAATGGCCAGCTAACCAAAACAAATTAAATTGGTTGTAGTTCAATGGAAGGGTAAATGTAGAAGTAATTAAGGTTGGTAGAAACAAGCCAATGGATGATTACCAAGTGGCAATGTCTTGTTGAAGAAGACAAGCCTTCTCTTCCCTCCTACGTGAAAGTTTCCACTTCTCCATCTTCTCTCCCTCTATTTTCTCTCGGCCAGACGACAAAAGTTCACCCAAACACCTTTGATCTCCTAGGTTTCTCCTTGTTTTCTGCCTAAGGTAAACATCTTCTAATACTAACCCATTCGGACAAGCAAAAAGTATGCGTTTTGCTGAAGTTTTAGGTTAAGGTATTTAGGAGAAAACTCTCGGTTTTTGTATGGGAACACATTGAGACTTTCTACATGTCTGAATGGAGTTTTCTGCATAATCTTCCAAGTGATTTGTTAGCATTTGCAGCTGTTTGATACCTCTTCATGCATACTTCAGATCCGAGTCATTCCCCGGTATAAATAACACCGTCTCTTCCTGTCCTAGAGAGAGAGAGAGATCGATGGCAGATTGAAAAGAAGAGGAGGTTCGCTTGAAGAAACGCCTACATGGGCTGTTTTCCATGTGTTGGGTTTTTTGGTGTTCTTCGTCACAAATCCTTCAGCATCGATGCGTCACTTCACCATCTCTCCAAGTTAAATCTACCCTAATCTAATCATCCCCCGATCTTGTCCGATGCTAAGAGTTTTACATGAAAGATTTTTACGTGATTTTACAACCATTTTCTTAGGATAAAGAAAGACATCTCTCGTAAGGGCTTTGAAGAAGATAAAAACGTTTCCCTGAAATTTTCGTTTTTAAATACCCTTCGAATATTGCACGCTTGAAACGTTAAATAGCCTTTTCTTCATCTCATCTTCTTTCTTCATTTTCAACTGGGACTGTTGTCAGAAAATAGGAACGTGGGGTGATGTGTCGCTCCTTCTTACAGTACAGAAGTACCCATCTCCAATATCTGTATTTCAGAGCATGGCCACTCGTTTCTTCCCTGCGAGGACCTCCATGAACTCCAGACAACAGCCGTTGCAGAAACCCGATCCATACACATCTAACCAACCCACTTTCCTTTCAAATCCACAGGAAATTACTGTCAGTCCAAGGGTACAAATAATGACGCCAAATACACAGAAACAATCAAGAGTGAGGGCCCTTTTATGCTTCCATGATCACTTACTTTTAAGGTATTCCTATAATTTCTATGTATGGTAGCCAGCTTTCGAGGAAGGAGTTTTTACCAGCTAAACATCTTCATCTCTGTGTTGGCTGTGTTCCAACGTTTGTTACTGTATATGTCACCATGTTTTC
>CM039508.1:25165154-25215396 GCA_022432975.1 Begonia masoniana | reverse complement strand
AAGAATAACAGAGAAGAAAGATGGGAAAAATGCAAGGTTTTCACGTAGCAGAGAGAGAAGAAGGCACAAAGGGAGAGAGAATGCTTGTCTTCTTCAACAAGTTGCCAAATGTCAATCCTCCATTAGTTTACTTCCACCAACCTTAATTGCTTCCTAAATTGCCCCTCTTTGGTTTCCAACTAAATTGTTATTTAGTTCGTTGTTTCGGTTACACCTCAGCTTGGTTTCTCCCTCAAGTTCGATAAAATATTCACTATATTAATAGTGAAATAATCCCAAATCGATAATTCAAGGGATAATTCCATGGCCAAAATACCGGGTGTTACAGAAATGGTTAATCTCGGGTCGACGGGTTTGATCGATCGCATCAGAACGTTTTCTTTTGTATATGATTTTTGTGTAGTGTAAAAATTTGGGAATTAAAAGTGATTATTTGCACAAGAAATTTATTATATCTTATTGAGATGTATAATATGATGAGTAATTTATGATATTCACTAAGTCATAAATTAAAAAAAAGAGTAATTATTGATTTGAATCTCGTACTATATATATTTTTTCAATTTGCCCCTATACTAAAAAAACTAGCAAACTGAACATTGTACTTTGATTCTGTTATCAATTTTGACTTTCTATCAACAATTTCATTAAACTCTCATTTAAAAAATTACCAAACGATCTTGGATTCAGTTGAAATTTTTACCACATGTTCACTATTTATTGAGTAGATAATCTGAAAATTTTTGTTATTTTTTAACACATGTACGATTTATTGTAATTTTATTTTAATATTTTATAAAACTATTATAATAAATCATACAAATTTTAAAAAATCACAAAATTTTTCTATTATCTACCCATGATAGGTTGAATATCTAGAAAATTTTCAAATAAATCAAATATCGTTTGGTATTTGTTTAAATTAATCTCAGTTTCTTCTTTATTTTATAAATTAATTTTTAAAAAACTGCAAAACGATATTTGATTTATTTGAAAACTTTTCCACATATTCAACCTATTATGAGTAGATAATTGAAAATTTTTCGTGATTTTCTAAAATTTTATGATTTATTATAATATTTTTATAAAATAATAAAATAAAATTACAATAAATCGTACATGTGTTAAAAAATAACGAAAATTTCTAGATTATCTTCTCATTAAGTAGTGAATATGTGTTAAAAATTTCAACTGAATCCAAGATTGTTTGGTAATTTTTTAAATGAGTGTTTAATGAAATTGTTGATAGAAGGTCAAAATTGATAACAGAATCAAAGTACATGGTTCGATTTGCCAATTTTTTAGTACAGGGGCGAATTGAAAAAGAGTGTAAAGTACAGAGTTCAGATCGATAATTACCTTTAAAAAAAAATACGTTCTTATAGTTTTGAAAACAATTAAATATATCGAACTCCTTTTTATATAAAATTACTTTCAAAATATTAATTTATGAAACACTTGATTTTTGAAGTAGCTGATTATTTTAAAGAGTAGTTAATGGTGATTACGTCAAAAGTTGTGCCAATACCAAAATTGGCACTCAGACCCAAAACTTGGTGCTGCAACGACACTACGACCTTGCGATGTTCTTTTGACGTCGTGCTGGTCAAAATAGTTTATTCACAGTTTAAGTCGAGGTTCCACGACGTGCCGCACAATGGTGTGACGCTGACTTATTAGTGCTCTTCGGTTTCAAACCCGAGAGCTCTACTATGTGGTGCTAGTAAAAGAGATGTGCTGACCCAAACCTTCAAGTTTGTTGAGTTCCCACGACATAAACGGAAATGCCCATTGCAATCTGCAATGGGTCTATGGAGCTCGCGACATAAAGTTGCGGTGCTAGTTTTGTAAACCTTTCAATTTTGGATTTTGAAACTCAAAATTTATTTCCCCCACATAAATCTCTTCACTTTATGTTTGCAAGAATGAAACTCAAAGAAATTACCGGGGCATGCACAAGCAGTGGAGCATGAGGTTATATACATTTTTCGAGAACAAGTTGTTCTAGTTATTGCTCATTTACTTTTTAATTTTTTATTTATTTACATAAGTATTTTTTTTATTTTACTTCCGATAAAATACTGAAAGTTGTAAATATTTTATTGTAAGAACACTTCAATTCTCTAACACCTATTACAAATGCTCAATATTGAAAGTTTAAGATCAGTTATGCGATGTCACACAAGGATCCTCGTGTGACACCGATTTTTAATGTAATGATGGACAATATAAAAATGCGGAAATAAATGAGACAGGAGGTTGTTAACGCAGTTCGGCAACCAGCCTACGTCTGCGGGGTCACGCCCAGATATAAAAATATTTCTTTGAGTTCACGAAATTACAAGACAATCGGACTTATACAAATAAAGACTCCCTCTTATCTTTGTCGCCGCCTCAAGCTAACTTCCCCAAGGAAACTGTTTTTGCGAGATCCCCTCGACTTTAGAACGACCTCTCCCGAAATCTAGATAACAACAAGATCCCCCTGTTGTTGGTTCCTCTCGAAACCCGTGTTATGGCAAGATCCCCTCGCTCACGATCAAGAATGACAAGCTCCCCTTGTCTGAAAATAGAACTCCTCCCGAGTTCGGATGCAGCCTCCTTCCGAGACTGAGCTTCAATGAAGAACAAAGAATATTGCCTCCTGGGACACCTCCTGGAACACCAGAACGAAGTCTTCGGATGCAATAATCAACACACTCAATAAAACGATGAAATCCACTGATAGGTCGAGTGTGTAAAACAATCACAAACCCATACGCAGAAACGTAGGGTGTGAAAGAAAAGCGACGGCTCGAAAAAACGAAGAAACCTTCTCACGCGAAAAACAAAACTCCGTCGTCAATCAGTTTTCACAAAAAACGAAAACCTTAAATAGCCTTGGTAACTTCCATATCTTCAATTCGTTCAATTACCAAATCAGATTTAACTTCGCAAGAAATAAGGAAAACAAATCTTAACTAATTCGGTTGTGTGACACTCCGTGTGACACTTTAGGAAAATTTTCGTAACAACTCAGATAGTCATCAAAAAATTCAGGAAAGCATCCCATTAATCATGGAAACTCGAAGCACAGCAAATCGTACCAAATCTGTAACACCCCTGAGTCCGTACCCATTTACCCGTATAAATTTTTCATTTTTATTTTTACATTTTAAATAAAACTTTAAAACGTAACATTAAAGCGGACTTGAAATCGAAACCGAAACCGGAATCGAAATCGAAATTCGTTTGGTAAATCATTTGAAATATAAACTAAAACTATTAATAAAACTTATTTAAAACAATTTAGAAATGGGAGGGCAGAACCGTCCGTTTGGCAAAAAGGGGAAGGGGCGATCGATCTCTGCAATTGGCAGAGATCGATCGCTGGAGGCTTGCTTGCTACAAGCGATCGATCTCTGCTTTCAGCAGAGATCGATCGCTGCACCCAAGCATAAGGGCGGCGATCGATCTCTGCTGAATAGCAGAGATCGATCGCTGCACTATGCAGCGATCCTCTCTCTTCTCCACTTCACCATTTCACCACTTCGACACTTAATGCAATTTACTTCATATAACACTTTACAACATAGCTCTCTGGAATCCGATTTCCAGAGAGCACGACATTCCTCCTTTACATTGACATTGCCATGATTCACAACCTAAATCTCAACTCCACCCATTAAAACTAAAACGTATTCTAAATTCAATCGACTCGAGTCAGACTTTGCGAAATCCAACTGCGTGGATAGCTCTAAAAACCGAGCTATCCGTATCAACCTACAAACAACATTTCAAAACATTTTTCATATAACTTAAGCATTTAAACCAAAACGTTTTACATACAATTACCAAAACGTTATCTAAGTCCTATCCAGATCCAAACAACCTAAATATTCTATACAATTATCAGATCAATACATCCCAAAATAACCCCAGAGTCCATACATACATCCCCACGGGTCGTATCGCGCCTCGACTACTCAGCGCACTCCCACGAGCATCATCCATCAACTGCCTCCGACATCAGGAGGAGGAACGTCGTCCTCACCTGGATCTACGTCACCTAGCAGATCACCTACACCATACAGACACATATGAGATATTGAAATCTCAGTAAGCTACGTAAATGCAGATGCATGCGTGCAGATGTCGTTCAGAAAACATGCATGACAGATTCAGATTCAGATCACAGATTTACAGATTTACAGATTCATTACGTCACAGACAGACAGAATTGTCACCGAAACCTCTACCCACTAAGCGGAGAGGGCCCATCCAGCGGTCGGACTACCCTTTCCACCTAGAGAGGGGGGGTACACGCTTGCAACACGCACAGCCGTGCCTGAGCCCCATCCCGCGTGACCAGAAACAGACAGATTACGTTTATTCATTCAGATTCCGTTACAGATTTCATTTCAGATATACGTTCCTTTTCTTAAAAACACGTGCAGAAATTCCTTTTCATGACTTTCGAAAACCGTGATGCATGAACAGTTCATATCAGCGGAAAGTAAACAAACAGTTCATATCAGCAGACAGTATAACATAACCTATAAACAATTAACCTAACTACCCAACCTAAACAACGTAAAACAAGGAACCCTCAAGGATCCTTGATGCGACGACGAAGTATGGTGTAGACCTTTCGGTCAAGCAAGTCACGAGAACTTACCTTGAGCGCGCTGGATTTCAAACTTCGTCCACGGGAGTCGTGTCTGAGACAAAACACGATATTTGCCGTTAAAACCAATTTAAACCATAAATGTCCAAATTTCAAAACTTAGCTAAAGAATTCTCCTAAATTCTTCACTTAGCTAATTAAAGCTTTTCGAACATTAGTTATAGCTCGATTATCCAAGTTAACGAGTTTTCCCCTAAAACCCGAAATTTTACCAATTTATAACTTTTTCACAAATCGACTTTTCTTCGTCCAATAACGTTCAATACGTTCGATATATACTTAATCGAGGCTAACCTATTAATTACGAGCCCTAATTTGCGTTTTTAGCGAAAAATACCGAAACCCTAATTTGAAACCCTAACTCTAAATCGAACCGAGAACTCGAAATAAACGTTCAGAGATTGTAGGTACATACTGAGGGTAGCGAGAGGATGAGAAACCGTGAAGAAAACGGGTTGATCGGAGGTCGGACGGAGTCGGAATAGGGAAAGGCGTCGGCGGCTCGCGTGAGAGAAAGCTCTCTGTTCGTGAATTCCAGAGAAGAGAAAGAGAGGAAGTGAAGAAAAGAGAGAAAAGTGAGGTTATTTAATAATTTGATTTGGCAAATTACCAAATTGCCCTTAGCTCTTATTTCTATTTTGTTTCGTCCTTCGGTTCGTTAATCGTCCAACTATTCGGATTCTCGAAAGTTCCATATTTTGCCAACAACTTCTATTCATTGCCAGGGATTTATTAAAACTGTCCGTTCGCAATTTGGACCTCGTTTGCTATTTTTACGAGAACGTCTTTTACATTACGAAAAGCGTATTTACTCGGAATGTAGTGTTTGATCTCCGAAAATTTCCGTAAATTCCTTAAAATTCTTATTATTCGTTAGAATCGTAATGACGCTTTCCTTTTGTGAAACGGACCTGATTTGACATATTTACCAAAAATGCCACTAATAATATAATAATAATATAATCAAAGGTCCGTACAAACCGGATATTACATTCTACCCTCCTTATTCAGAATTTTGTCCACAAAATTAAATTACACAAACAGATCAGGATACTTAGTCATCATATCCTGCTGTCGCTCCCAGGTAGCCTCTTCCACCTCGTGATTCCGCCATAGAACTTTGACTAGCGGAATTTCTTTGTTGCGTAGAACCTTGATGGAATGCTCCAAAATACGTACTGGCCTCACCTCATAGCTCAAGGTAGGCTGCACCTCGATCTCTGTGGCCTCTACGATATGCGACGGATCGCGCAAGCACTTCCGAAGCATAGATACATGAAATACGTCGTGGATACCCTCCATAGAAGCCGGAAGCTGCAATCTGTACGCCAACTTCCCGATCCTCTTCAGAATAGGAAAGGGTCCCACATATCGAGGGTTTAACTTACCCCTCCTTCCGAATCTCGCAACTCCTTTGAACGGAGAAACTTTAAGGTAAACCTCGTCACCTTCCTCGAACTCTAGCTCTCTCCGTCTGGTGTCAGCATAGTTCTTCTGTCTGCTCTGAGCTACCTCAATGCGCTGTCGGATAACGGCAATCTTCTCTGCCGTCTGCTGCAGAATCTCAGGTCCAACGACGCTGGCCTCGCCAACCTCGTCCCAATACAGCGGAGATCTGCACTTTCGACCATATAAGGCTTCATACGGAGCCATACCGATAGTAGCCTGGAAGCTGTTGTTGTACGAGAACTCGATCAGTGGCAAATACCTGCTCCACGATCCCTGAAACTCAAGCACACACGCTCTGAGCATATCCTCCAAAATCTGATTCGTCCTCTCTGTCTGACCATCAGTCTGAGGATGAAACGCCGTGCTGAAGTTAAGCTGAGTCCCCATAGCTCTATGCAAACTCTTCTAGAACTTCGATGTAAACCTCGGATCTCGATCCGAGACAATAGAAACCGGCACTCCGTGTAACTTCACAATCTCCTGTACATAGAGCTCTGCGAGCTGATCCATAGAAGACGTCATCTTCACAGGCAAAAAGTGAGCCGACTTTGTCAATCGGTCCACAATAACCCAAATGCCGTCATGGCCTCGCGTAGTCCTCGGGAGCCCCACAATGAAATCCATGGAGATCTGCTCCCACTTCCACTCCGGAATCGGCAGTGGTAATAGTGTCCCAGCGGGTCTCTGGTGCTCAGCCTTTACCTGCTGACATACTAGGCAGGTCTCAACGTACTTGGCAACCTCCCTCTTCTTGTTCGGCCACCAGAAGTGCTGTCTCAAATCCCGGTACATCTTGGTACTTCCCGGGTGCACAGAATATGCCGAAGAATGTGCCTCGGCCAATATCTCCTTCTTTAGATCCTCGTCACTAGGCACGTACCACCTATGCCTGAACTTCAGAATACCATCCTCTGATAAATGAAAATCTGACGAGTCTCCCAATGTCATGCTCGATCGAAGCTCCATACACTCCGTATCACTCTGCTGAGCCTCGCGTATACGATCAAGAATAGTTGGCCTGAGAGAAATGTTGGCAAGCATATAAGACAACTCTGCCACTATCTCCACGTCGAATCTCTCAATCTCAGACCGCAGCGTAACTGACATCGCTGCTAATGATGGCTGACTCGCAGGAGGCACTCTACTCAATGCATCGGCCACCTTGTTCGCCTTTCCTGGGTGGTACTTGATATCAAAATCGTAATCATTGACGAACTCAAGCCATCGCCTCTGTCGCATATTCAGCTCTTTCTGCGTAAATAAGTACTTCAAGCTCTTGTGGTCGGAAAATATCTCGCACTGCTGCCCATATAAATAATGCCTCCATATCTTCAGTGCGAAGACCACAGCTGCTAACTCGAGGTCGTGCGTGGGGTAATTCTGCTCGTACGGCTTCAACTGCCGAGAAGCATAAGAAATAACTCTACCCTCCTGCATCAATACACAACCGAGTCCCACTCCCGATGCATCACAATAAACACTGTATCTGACACCTTCATCAGGTAGCGCCAGTACTGGGGCAGTGGTCAATCTCTGCTTTAACTCCATAAAGCTGTCATCACAAGCAGACGACCATACAAACTTCTCGTTCTTCCGAGTCAATCGTGTAAGAGGAAGTGCGATCTTCGAGAATCCCTCTATAAACTTCCGATAATAACCGGCCAATCCGAGAAATCCACGCACCTCACGTACGTTCTTCGGCTGTGGCCAATCTCTGACCACCTGAATCTTGCTCGGATCCACAGAAACTCCGTCCTGTGATATAATATGGCCCAGAAAACTCACTCTGTCAAGCCAGAATTCGCACTTAGAAAACTTCGGATATAGATGATGCTGACATAACGTGCTCAGAACTGTCCTCAGATGGTCCTCGTGCTCTTCCTTCGTCTTAGAGTAAATCAAGATGTCGTCGATAAACACCACAACGAACTTATCCAGGTACTCTCTGAAGACACGGTTCATCAGATCCATAAACGCTGCAGGAGCATTAGTGAGTCCAAAAGACATGACAAGGAACTCATAATGCCCATACCTCGTTCAGAAGGCCGTCTTTGGTATATCATCCATCCGGACCTTCAGCTGATTGTAACCCGAGCGTAGATCAATCATGGAAAATACTCGGGCACCCTGTAGCTGATCAAATAAGTCGTCAATCCGGGGCAGTGGATACTTATTCTTCACTGTGAGCTTATTCAGCTCCCTGTAGTCGATACACATCCTGAGGGTCCCGTCTTTCTTTTTAACAAACAGAACGGGCGCACCCCAGGGTGATACGCTAGGTCGGATGAAACCCTTCTCTAACAATTCGTCGAGCTGAGTCCTCAACTCCTTCAACTCGGCTGGTGCCAATCGATAAGGGTTCTTAAACCTCGGTGCAGAGTTAGGATAAACGTCAATAGTGAACTCAATCTCCCGGTCCGGTGGTAATCCGGGAAGATCATCAAGAAAGATGCCAGAAAACTCTCTGACAATAGGAATATCGCTCGGCTTCAATCCGCTGAGCAACTGACAATCAAAGACAGAGGCCAAATAAATAGAGCACGCACCTTTGAACTGCTCGTTGACCTCCATGGAATAAGAAATAGGCGAGCTACTCAATCTGCTCATCGCCTGATAAGAAAACTCAGCTTTACCCGGAGGTCGAAAGGTGACAATCCCGGATCGACAGTCGATGGTGGCGTAGTGCTGCGCAAGCCAGTCCATCCCCAAGATAAGATCATAGTGCTCGATGCCCATAACAATAAGGCGAGCATAAAGGGTGCGATCCCCAACCGAGATAATATTGCCCTGGACAATACGACCTGACTGCATACGCTCTCCTGAAGGTAGCATCACGCTATACTCGCATTCTGCTAACTCAGGCGCAAGCCTCAATCTCGACACACAAGTGGTGGAAATAAAAGAATGTGTAGCCCCCGTGTCTAGTAAAGAAAATACAGGAACGCCAGTAACCAGTATAGTACCTGCTATCACGGCTGGCTGATCCTCGTTGTCAACATCTCCAGGCTCAATAAGTGCGAATATCCTCGGCGTAACTCTCCTCTGATCTCCGCCTAACTGATCACGGCCTTGCAGCGGACAATCTCTGACAAAGTGGCCAATATCTCCACATCTATAACACTTGTTTGTGCCAACTCGGCACTCGCCACCATGCTCCTTCTGGCACCTGGGGCACCATGGCATCGGAGGAGCCCCCTGTACTTGCTTTCCCTTGCCTCTATCGTTACCTCCCTCAAGAGGTCTCTTCACACCCCTAGGCTGTGGCTGAGGTGGCTGTGCTCTAGGCTGCCATCCCTGATTCCGAGACTGAGGACGAATCTCTCGGAAGAAGCCCTTCGCTGGCTCCCTCGGTCTAACACAAGTGGCCCTGGCAGCCTCAATGTCCAGAGCTCTAGCTGTGATGTCAGAAAAGGGTACGTCGATAATACCTGAGACCACAACATGCATCCGTATCTCCGGATTCAGTCCCTCCATAAACTGGTGCACCTTCTCCTCGTTATCGCTGACAAGACGAGGTGCAAACCTGGACAATGCCTCAAACCTCCGAATATACTCCGCAACTGAACCAGTCTGTTTCAACTACGTAAACTCGTTCCTTTTGGCCACTCTCACTGTGCGGCTGAAATACTTGTCGAAGAATAAGAACTTGAATCGATCCCAAGTCATAACTGATACGTCCGTCGTTGCCTTGATGGAATCCCACCAGAAACGGGCATCCATCGCTAAGTGAAAGGTAGCATACGCCACCTTGCTCCCGTTCCCAAACTCGGCATAAGCCAACATGTCCTCCATCACCCGGATCCATTCCTCGGCACGCGTCGGATCCGATGACTGGCCTTCGAATACTGGAGGCCGTAGGCCTTGAAACCTCTGCATGCCCAGATTACTGGGGACTACCAGCTCCTGAGCCCTCTGATTCTCTCGCTGTTGCTCTCGATTTACTAGGTCCGTAATTTGCTGCGCTTGCCGGTCCATATGCTGGGACTGGCGGTCTAATAACTCCGTAAGACGATCCATAGCGTCGTCTCTAGGATCCCTTCCTCGAACCATATTTATAAAAATCCTATAAAATTTAAAACAAGTAATCTCTAAGAAACAAAATCAAATAAAGCTATAAAAAGACTTACAGTTGATGAAGGATGTCCGCGTAGTGGCTGTGCAGTCGAGCAGTCTACAGAATCGATTTTAAAACCCGGGGGCTCTGATACCATAAATGTAACACCCCTGAGTCCGTACCCATTTACCCGTATAAATTTTTCATTTTTATTTTTACATTTTAAATAAAACTTTAAAACGTAACATTAAAGCGGACTTGAAATCGAAACCGAAACCGGAATCGAAATCGAAATTCGTTTGGTAAATCATTTGAAATATAAACTAAAACTATTAATAAAACTTATTTAAAACAATTTAGAAATGGGAGGGCAGAACCGTCCGTTTGGCAAAAAGGGGAAGGGGCGATCGATCTCTGCAATTGGCAGAGATCGATCGCTGGAGGCTTGCTTGCTACAAGCGATCGATCTCTGCTTTCAGCAGAGATCGATCGCTGCACCCAAGCATAAGGGCGGCGATCGATCTCTGCTGAATAGCAGAGATCGATCGCTGCACTATGCAGCGATCCTCTCTCTTCTCCACTTCACCATTTCACCACTTCGACACTTAATGCAATTTACTTCATATAACACTTTACAACATAGCTCTCTGGAATCCGATTTCCAGAGAGCACGACATTCCTCCTTTACATTGACATTGCCATGATTCACAACCTAAATCTCAACTCCACCCATTAAAACTAAAACGTATTCTAAATTCAATCGACTCGAGTCAGACTTTGCGAAATCCAACTGCGTGGATAGCTCTAAAAACCGAGCTATCCGTATCAACCTACAAACAACATTTCAAAACATTTTTCATATAACTTAAGTATTTAAACCAAAACGTTTTACATACAATTACCAAAACGTTATCTAAGTCCTATCCAGATCCAAACAACCTAAATATTCTATACAATTATCAGATCAATACATCCCAAAATAACCCCAGAGTCCATACATACATCCCCACGGGTCGTATCGCGCCTCGACTACTCAGCGCACTCCCACGAGCATCATCCATCAACTGCCTCCGACATCAGGAGGAGGAACGTCGTCCTCACCTGGATCTACGTCACCTAGCAGATCACCTACACCATACAGACACATATGAGATATTGAAATCTCAGTAAGCTACGTAAATGCAGATGCATGCGTGCAGATGTCGTTCAGAAAACATGCATGACAGATTCAGATTCAGATCACAGATTTACAGATTTACAGATTCATTACGTCACAGACAGACAGAATTGTCACCGAAACCTCTACCCACTAAGCGGAGAGGGCCCATCCAGCGGTCGGACTACCCTTTCCACCTAGAGAGGGGGGGTACACGCTTGCAACACGCACAGCCGTGCTTGAGCCCCATCCCGCGTGACCAGAAACAGACAGATTACGTTTATTCATTCAGATTCCGTTACAGATTTCATTTCAGATATACGTTCCTTTTCTTAAAAACACGTGCAGAAATTCCTTTTCATGACTTTCGAAAACCGTGATGCATGAACAGTTCATATCAGCAGACAATATAACATAACCTATAAACAATTAACCTAACTACCCAACCTAAACAACGTAAAACAAGGAACCCTCAAGGATCCTTGATGCGACGACGAAGTATGGTGTAGACCTTTCGGTCAAGCAAGTCACGAGAACTTACCTTGAGCGCGCTGGATTTCAAACTTCGTCCACGGGAGTCGTGTCTGAGACAAAACACGATATTTGCCGTTAAAACCAATTTAAACCATAAATGTCCAAATTTCAAAACTTAGCTAAAGAATTCTCCTAAATTCTTCACTTAGCTAATTAAAGCTTTTCGAACATTAGTTATAGCTCGATTATCCAAGTTAACGAGTTTTCCCCTAAAACCCGAAATTTTACCAATTTATAACTTTTTCACAAATCGACTTTTCTTCGTCCAATAACGTTCAATACGTTCGATATATACTTAATCGAGGCTAACCTATTAATTACGAGCCCTAATTTGCGTTTTTAGCGAAAAATACCGAAACCCTAATTTGAAACCCTAACTCTAAATCGAACCGAGAACTCGAAATAAACGTTCAGAGATTGTAGGTACATACCGAGGGTAGCGAGAGGATGAGAAACCGTGAAGAAAACGGGTTGATCGGAGGTCGGACGGAGTCGGAATAGGGAAAGGCGTCGGCGGCTCGCGTGAGAGAAAGCTCTCTGTTCGTGAATTCCAGAGAAGAGAAAGAGAGGAAGTGAAGAAAAGAGAGAAAAGTGAGGTTATTTAATAATTTGATTTGGCAAATTACCAAATTGCCCTTAGCTCTTATTTCTATTTTGTTTCGTCCTTCGGTTCGTTAATCGTCCAACTATTCGGATTCTCGAAAGTTCCATATTTTGCCAACAACTTCTATTCATTGCCAGAGATTTATTAAAACTGTCCGTTCGCAATTTGGACCTCGTTTGCTATTTTTACGAGAACGTCTTTTACATTACGAAAAGCGTATTTACTCGGAATGTAGTGTTTGATCTCCGAAAATTTTCGTAAATTCCTTAAAATTCTTATTATTCGTTAGAATCGTAATGACGCTTTCCTTTTGTGAAACGGACCTGATTTGACATATTTACCAAAAATGTCACTAATAATATAATAATAATATAATCAAAGGTCCGTACAAACCGGATATTACAAAATCTTCATCAAATCTGCTTTCCAAATAAAAGTTTTCCAAAAAACAAGTGCCTTAAGTTTTTGGAAATAACTTCCCTAATATTCTTGTTTCCTTATTTTTCTCTTCCACAGAATCATCATGATTGCTCATATAATACCTTCCAATAATCTGAATAAGCTATTTCTTGATCGCCAAGAAATAAATCACCAATTTGAATAATTGTAAATAAAATATTATTTTCATAATAAATTGCCAAAAAATCAAATGCCAACACATATGCAAATCTTTGCATTTACAAATATCAATCTAAATTAGACATTTCAGAGGTTAATTGACAAACCTCCAATCCAACTTAACTATGATGGGAAATCCAATCCAAACACCCAAAAGTCTCATCCAGAATAGGATAAGGAGAAATAAATAAAATAATTTTCTCACCGGAACAACTAATGACACTTGAGAAAAATAAAGAAAAGAACGAAGAAGGAGGTCCACTTCTCAACGAGCATAGCAACACCAGAGAAATAGAGGTCTTTGGGGTGAACGACTTACTCAGTAAAAAATCTTATACTATTCTTTACATGCTTGAATGCTTTTGAGTATTTATTGTATTGCATTATCTATTTGGGATTTCACTATGTGAACTTTCACATGTGGGCTTTAGCTTTATATTTACTTTAAAGACTTCCGGTGCAAACTTAGTCTTGGTTTGTGTTAGCATGTTTCTTTTTGCGAATTGGGTCGTACGACCCGATGTTTCTGTTCCAGTCCGTCCCTAGATCATTACAAAGTGGGTTAACGGGCCAGCCCGCTCGTTGGATCGATGGGCCTGGCTTATAGAACCGGACTGCTACCCCTCCCCCCAACCCCCTTTCTCTCCCCAGCGGCCCAGCCCATCTATTGGGCATACCTATTGAGGTAAAATCATTACGGTAAATTCAATAGACTTCTTCTCTATTTATTCTCTCTTTTTTTGGACGTGGGATTTCAACCCTGTAATTCCTTTTTTTTTTCTCATTTTCTTCTTTATACACCAAATCACACATTAAAATTACAGGAAAATTCAAATAAATTTGTAATTTTAAATTCAATTTTTAGAAAAAAAAATTATGCTTCATCTCATTTTGACAACCATCCTAATGTGTGTGCAAGATTATCTTATTTACCCGTCTTAAGAAGGCATATATTATTAATTATTTTCAATATAGTTAACTTTAGCATTGATAGGCATTATGTAGGAGGGAATAGCTATACATGGTGTTGAACGAGGTTGGAGTTTATGAGCAGGGTAGGGTCTTTGCCTTAGGTAACACAGGCATCCAAAAACTTTCAATTTTGTAAGGTTTCTGTTTGTTTGAAAGATTTTGTTATAAGGATTGGAAGGCAAAAGTCCAAAAATGTAATTCCGGTTTCTAATATGTAATGCCAAATTTCGATAGTTTGTGACCTAAGATTTGAAATTCTCCCCTCCCCCCATTCATCAAAATAAATAAACTGTTTATAATTTTTGTTGAAAAAAATTTTCAACTAAGATCTTGTAGCGTTTCAAAATAGAGGAGACATCTTATTCTTGTTGGAGAGGATAAAACCACGTATATTTGGTGAAATAATCAACAAAAATAAGATAAAAGCGAAATAATCAACATAAATTTTGGAGGGTGGTCACCAAACATCTGTAAAAAAAAATTATTTCTAATAGTGCAGCACAAAAAATAGAAGAAATGTCAAAATAAAATTAATAACTATAATAATTAATAGATCAATTGTACCAATAATAGACATACATCATTAGAATATAAATGTAAAGTTGTTAAAAACTACATAAATGAGATAAATTAACTTCAACTATTTTAAATGGTTTGAAATTTGTCATAGCATCAAACCACAAAATCATAATTGATATTTTATTAATAATAGAGCATGAGTACAGGCCGAAAATAATGGGAATAAATAAGAAACAAAAAAGAATGAGAAAAATAGAAAAATTAAATAGAATTGTAGGCAAAGCAGGTGGCAACAATGGAGGCTATGCAGATGAAAAGAGAAGGACATTACCACCCATCCCGGCATAGTCTCTGCGTTAACCGTGATCTTGTAAATCATGAAATTAGTTTGTAGGCATCCGGCTAGAGCAGGACCTCAAGCCATTCCAAGAGCATTTGCATTAACAAAAGCAGCTGAGGCTTTCATTTGTTGGGAAAAACAACGAAACTTTGGCAGGAAAGATAATAATAATACCACCACTGTAAAACGTGGAAAGTACTGATCACGATAATTCCCAAGAAAGAATGCACTTGGCAATCTCTTTAGACAGAATTACCTTTCCAAGTAAGTTCCCAGGAAAGGCTTGAGGGTCACAAACGATCCACTTAAATTTCAGTCTCCTAGACAGAACTTACTTACATAGTACAATTACACTATTAACCAAGTGGTACGAGAAACGATAGTAGATATGATCTGAAAAATACATGAAATATTTTTCCACTGTTGTAAAATTATAATGGTCAAGAAGTAAGAGAAATAATGGCTAAAATGAACACCGAGAATTTTATGTGGAAACCCAAATAAGGAAAAAACCACAGGGACCGAGTCTAGAAAGATCTCACTATGAAAAATAGGATTTACAATATTTTTCTAGATATCGAATATCCTAAAAAATATTCACTAAGATAAATCACCACTCTTACCGTATTCAAACATACGACACCTATTTTTCTCTCAGACTCTTTCTTTTTTCTCTCTCTAAAAAATAATCATCACTATTTTTCTCTTTCTCTTCACTCAGAAGTGATTTTCTTCTTCTCTCTTAGATAGAAGATTTCACTTCTCTTCGGATCCACTTAGGATCTACATTTTTTGGGATGCTCGATTGTCTGTTTGAAGCCTCTATTTATAGAGGGCTCATGCAGACAGGATGCCTACAAAGGAAGACTTCTTCCTTTGCGAGACACCTTCCTCATTTATGAGGAAGGTAGGCGCCTATAAAGCATCCTTTGCAGCGCAGCCAATGGAGATGTTGTATCCATTTGCAATTAATGGAGACAACCTCCATTTATTGCATGGGTCCCTCATCATTAAGGAGGGACCCTACAAAGTGCCCCTCCCGACTTATGATGAGGAATCTCTAACAAAACCCGTTCTTTGTTTACAGGCCTCGAGCTTCTCCTTTGGCAAAGCCTTCGTCAACATATCCAATATGCTCTCACTGGCGTGCACTTACTTCAAGTGCAACTGCTTCGTCTCGAGCAACTCTCAAATCCAATGATACTTCACATCAATATGTTTGGACATCGAATGAAATGAAGAATTCTTGGAGAGATGAATAGCGCTCTGGCCACCACTGAGCTATTAGAGTTGTTGCACCAAACTGCATTTGAATATGTTGAAGACCTCACACAAGAATTGTTACCTTCAAACACATTTAACACATAACTCACTGTTTCATCATATCGCCCCGGAGCTTTAACTTTCCACATGATTCTGCCTTTGACGATATCATTCTGACGTGAAACTGAAACATCTATAATAGACTGACTCACCGGCTCTGATATACTCTCATATCCCAACTTGAATTTTACCTGAGAACTTGACTTTTTCAGAGTCTTTTTAATCTTTCTCTTAGAAGGTGAATTTAAAAAATTTCCTAGCCTTATTATCTGTCACTGTATAATCCATTGGGTCTTCGGTGCCTTTCTCTCATTTGGAAGCTGAACCAATTCATAAGTATGGTTCTCATGCAATGATCTCATCTCATCTTGCATCGCATCTTGCATCGCATCTAACCAGTTCATCTTTTGTTGATGCTTCATAGTTTCTTCATAGCACTCAGATTCATCGCCATCAGGGATCATCACATACTCGTTTACAGAGTATTTTCTTGATGATCAACGATCTCTTGTTGACCTTTTTTAACTCTAGTTCTGCAACTGGTTTAGGAGAAGTCTCTGTTTCTCCATGGACAACATCAATAGTTGCTTGATCACTGGATTCTCCAGCATCTCCATCGTCAAAAGTTGATTTCTCCATACCAACTTTTATTGGATGTTCATCAGTGATATCTTTCTTCTTGTCTTGAATGGTCTGATCTTCAAAGAAGACAACATCTCAACTTTTGACAATTTTCTTGTCAATTGGATCCCAAAGTCTATATCCGAATGCATCACTTTCGTATTCGAGGAATATGCATTCCGGCTTCTGACAATCTTCTTGTCAATCGGATCCCAAAGCCTATATCCGAATGCATCACTTTCGTATCCGAGGAATATGCATTCCCATCTGATTTGTTCAATTTCTCGTCTTCAACGTTCGTAGGCCTGTCGCCGATGGCCATAGCACAATCATCTCTCCGCAATAGCGCCTTCATTTTTAATTTCCACTGGAAGAAATTATTTCCGTTGAATTTTTTGATTTCAATCTTTCCCGCCATAATAATCTCGCTCTGATACCACTTGTTGGGAAAAACAACGAAACTTTGGCGGGAACGATAATAATAATAGTACCACTGTAAAATGTGAAAAATATTGATCAGGATAATTTCCAGGAAAAAATGCTCTTGACAATCTCCTTAGACATAATTACCTTTCCAAGTAAGTTTTTAGGAAAGACTAGAGGGTCACAAACGGTCCACTTAAATTCTAGTCTCTTAGACAGAACTTACTTACACAGTACAATTACACTACTAACTAAGCGGTACGGGAAACGATAGCATATGCGATCTGAAAAATACCTGGAATATTTTTTCACTGCCGTAAAATTATAATGGCCAAAAAGTAAGAGAAATAATGGCTAAAATGAACACCGAGAATTTTGCCTGAAAACTCAAATAAGGAAAAAACCACATGGACCAAGTCCAGAAAGATCTCACTAAAAAAAATAGGATTTACAATATTTTTCTAGATATGAATATCCTAGAAAATATTCAGTAAGATAAATCACCACTCTTACCGTACTCAAACGTATAACACCTTTTTTTCTCTCAGACTCTTTCTTTTTTCTCCATCCAAAAAATAATCCTCACTATATTTCTTTTCTTCTTCACTCAAAAGTGATTTTCTTCTTCTCTCTTAGATAGAAGATTTCACTTCTCTTTGGATTCACTTAGGATCTACATTTTTCAGGATGCTTTTGAAGCCTCTATTTATAGAGGGCTCATGCAGACATGACGCCTGCAAAGGAAGACTTCTTCCTTTGCAAGACACCTTCCTCATTTATGAGGAATGTAGGCGCCTGCAAAGGAAGACTTCTTCCTTTGTAGCGCAGCCAATGGAGACATTGTATCCATTTGCAATTATTGGAGACAACCTCCATTTATTGCACGGGTCTTTCGTCATTAAGGAGGGACCCTACAAATCATTATCGTTCCCGCCGAAGTTTCGTTGTTTTTCCCAACAGCATTCGATACTTCAGTGGCACACAATCAGTTATGTAACGTCTGTTGATAGCTCTAGCAGAACCCAGTCTGCATTCAAAAATTTCAAGTTCAATCTTCGTATAAGAGACGGTTGAACTTTGTAGATCAGTCATCACTACAATAAAGACTATACGACAATAAAAATAGCAATCATACAATTGTTACTTATACTTTATGTTTGCAATACTTGGATCTAAAAAGTTGTTATTTGTCCCAAATTACACAGCTTACATACTCTACTTATAGGAAAATTAATTGGGACCTTATATAACATGCCTACATACACATTCCAATATTCCACTAGTCTTATACAGGTTATAAGTTATGACGCTACTTCATTTCCACCACTATCTATGCACAAAAAAGAATATCACAAATACTTATTTAATTCCCTGCAGGATATGAACTCAACCAAGTTCAAATAAATTTTCTAAACAACATAATATATGTTTTCAACTCTACTTCAAACGAGTATCTAATGATCCCATACAATCAGAGAGGACAAGGAATCATGACCTGGTTACTAGTTATTTTGCCAAAGACATATGTATGCAAACTTCAAAGGACGCTTTTGGGGCATAGCGTATAGAGATGCTATGTGAACTGTGGCAAGGGCAACCATATGGGAATATTTTGAGATAGCAATTAGGAAAGTGCATGAGCTAAACCCGGATGTCCATGCATGGCTTCGACGAACACCGCCTAGCAGTTGGGCTACTAATGCATTTTCGTTAATTCCCAAGTGCGACTTGGGTTTGAACAATTTATGTGAGTCTTTCAATTCAGCTATATTGCCGGCTAGGGACAAACCGATTCTGACAATGTTCGAGATGATTCGAAAGACCATGATGACTCGAATTGTAAAAAAATACGAAGAGATGCTCAAGTCAGACGATCTCTTGTGTCTTAAGATTAGGAAAAAGCTAGAGAATCTCAAAGAGTGATGTGCCTACGATTCCTAACCGTCAAGCACAAGCCAAGGTATGTATTTTGACTATTTTATTTACTAGTTGGTTTGTGAATTTTGTAGGAAAAATGTTTACTTATAGCTTGGAATTTTAAAGAGGGAATTTGTCTTCCCTTCATCAATTGTGTAACCGAGCTAATTGCATAATTTTTAGTTTAACTTTAATTTGGCAAACAATGGCCTTTAATGTAATTTTGGACAAACATTTAGTCCTTATATTTAGTCATGCATAATTAGGCATTTAGGGGTAGATTGTGTGGTTAGGATTAGTTGGTGACATAGGTGTTTGGTAAACTCATGAGCCTTAAGAGCAACAAGCCCATGAACAATTAAAGAGGAAATTGGGCCATACATTATCAATTTAGCTCATGAGAGGATGGGTCTACAAGGAAAGCCCATAAGCTTATGAAAGTTTCAGCCCACTTAATGTAACGCCCCGAATTATATAAACCCGGTTCGTTACTCATAATACAGAACCGAACTATGACTTTTGAGAAAAATTTAAAATTTCATTCAATGATCAAGATTTGACTCTTAAAACGTTAAAACTTGCAGCGGAAAAGCATCGTATAAAAACAATATTTGCTAAATAGTGAAAATATTCAAGACGGTTAAAAGGGAAAAGAAAACAGAACACATCGACCGATCACTAAAAGACAAAACTATTTCTACGTCTTCCGATAGATTTAAAACTCAACATCTGCCGATCACTAAACGACAAAAAGCCTAACACTCACATCCACCGATAAATGATAACACTCAGCATCCACCGGTGGACTACATCCACCGATAGATCATAACACTCAACATCCACCGGTGGACTAAATCCACCGATAAGCGAAAAATGCTCAACATCCACCGATAGACAATAACACTCAACATCTACCGGTGGACTAAATCCACCGATAGACAAAAACGCTCAATATCCACCGGTGGACTACATCCATCGATAGACGATAAAACTCAACATCCACCGGTGGACTAAATCCACCGATAGACAAAAACGCTCAACATCCACCGATGGACAGCATCCACCGATAGTTGAGCTTGCAAATTTCACTGAAAACATTCAAAACAACCTGACCCTAAGAAAACTTCTGAAATCTGACAAAAACAATTTTAAAACCAACATGTGTATCATTATCCAATAAAACTCCCAAAATAGCAATCTGTAACAAAACCAAATCAAGTCTTCATAATCAGAAGAAAAAAAACTCAAGACATTCTAAAACCTTCACCTATCACTATCATCAAAATTCTCTACACCACTCAACAGAACATCTAAAAAGTTAGACTCCACATACAGACACTAGTTAAACCGCCTTATCCGAATCACCAATCCGTGGCATTGAAGTGCTCCCCCAACAGCCTAATCCTCAACATGCTCAGAGAACACACCTTCTGAGGCTTCTTCACCTACATCACAAAACTCATCTATTAGCCTAATGCTAAGTAAGTAAAGCAATAATAAATTGAAATGCTGAAACATAAACTCCTAAACATGCAGTTTCTACTTTCTCATCTCAGTTGTATATGCATTCGTTTCTGATTTGATCCCCTTGTGAAATTGGGAGTTGGATCACTTCTCCCAAAGTCATACATCCTCTCTCTCGATTAAGGGGCAGATTAGTTCCCTTAACAACTGTTCAGATCCCCCTGTGAAATTGGGAGTTGGATCACTTCTCCCAAAGTATAAATCCCTTCATAAGTTAAGGGGTGGATTAGTTCCTTTAATAGCTTATCTGTTACAGTCTGTTCATTTCTTACCATGCCATTTCATGTAAAATCATTTTCGCATACTTTCAAAAATATGATGCATGACATAAAAACATTCAAACACACATAATCCTACTGTTTTGTGATGTAGGCCCGAAGGCACAAGGAAACTTCACTTACCTGGCTCTCCTGAAAATGCTCGGTTTCAGACTACTTCAGAAGTTTTGTTCACCTAAGTCATAAACAGAATATTAATCAGATTTCTATTAAGCCTCATTCTAATATATCCAGAAATCTAGGGAAACTAGTTTGGAAGTTTAATTCATAGTACATTCCCGATTTACCACAAAACCCGAACTAGCTCACCCAATCAGCATTCACAAAACTCGCATTTATACTCTCCCCAATCATCGATAGCTACCAGTACAGCAAGAAATTGAAATAGGGCTCACCTAGTTTGGAGAAGATTCGAGTAGAAGAATCGCCTAGAGTGCTCTGCTGCTTGAGCTTAAGACCGAAAGAGAGAAAAATGGGGAATAGTGGTGGCTACAATGCATTAAACCCAAAACCTCTTTCCTTAAATATTGTTAATCACTTTTAAATTTCCAATTACACTTATGCCCTTGCCTAGTCATCCATTAACCCTACTTTTATTATTTCCATTAAAAGTGTGCCATTAATTTAAAAGAATAGAGAATTGGTTTGATAGAACCGGGTGTTACAATCTACCCTCCTTAAAAGAATTTTGTCTTCAAAATTCAGTACTTGAATAACTCTGGATGTTGGTCCATCATGTCTTGCTGGCGTTCCCAGGTTGTCTGCTCTATGTTCCGGTTATGCCATAAGACTTTCACTAGTGGAATTTCTTTGTTGCGCAATACCTTCACTGCATAGTCCAGAATCCTCATTGGTTTCTCCTCATAGGTAAGGGTAGGATGAACTTCAATGTCCTGCAGCTCCACAACTTGATATGGATCCCTTATGCACTTCTTTAACATAGAAACATGGAACACACTGTGTATCCCCTCCATAGAAGCCAGTAGCTGCAACTGATAGGCTGCTCTCCCAACTCTCTTCAGAATAGTGAATGGTCCAATAAATCTGGGGTTCAACTTGCTTCTCTTTCTGAATCTCACAACTCCTTTAAATGATGATACCTTGGGGAAAACTTCATCACCTACCTCAAACTCCAATTCTCTACGTCTCTTATCAGTATAACCTTTCTGTCGGCTCTGAGCTGCCAAAATTCTCTGTCGGATGAGGGCAACCTTCTCAACAGTTTGTTGCACAAGGTCAGGACCAAGCAACTGTGCTTCACCAACTTCATCCCAGTACAAAGGTGATCTGCATTTTTGTCTATACAATGCTTCATACGGTGCTATACTGATAGTTGCCTGAAAACTGTTATTATAAGAAAACTCCACCAAAGATAAATACTTACTCCAAGAACCCTGAAATTCTAATACATATGGACGGAGCATATCCTCTAAGATCTGAATAGTTCTCTCGGATTGTCCATCTGTTTGAGGGTGAAAAGCTGTGCTAAAACTAAGCTGTGTTCCCATAGCCTTGTGCAAACTTTTTTAAAACTTAGATGTAAATCTAGAGTCTCGGTCTGAAACTATAGTGCTTGGAACTCCATGCAGTCTAACAAATTCATGCACATACAACTCAGCAAGTTGATCTATCGAGTACGTCATCTTTATAGGCAGAAAGTGGGCAGATTTGATTAATCGATCAATTATTACCCAGATTGCATCATTTCCTTTTGCTGTTCTGGGCAATCCCACAACAAAGTCCATCGTTATTTGTTTTCATTTCCATTCAGGAACTGGTAAAAGTTGTAATGTTTCTGAGGGTCTCTGATGCTCAGCTTTAATCTGCTGACAACACAAACATGATCCCACATACTCTGCCACACACCTTTTCATGCTTGGCCACCAATAATGTTGTCTAAGGTCCTTGTACATCTTCGTACTTCCAGGGTGAACAGATAATCTGGAAGAATGTGCTTCAGAAAGAATCTCATCTCGAAGTTCTTTAATGGCAGGAACAAACCATCTATTTCTAAACTTAAGGATCCCGTCATTAGAAAGATTGAAATCTGAATTAACAGTAGATTCTATGCTTAATCTGTATTTGTTGCACTCTACATCGTTCGTCTGAGCTTCCTTTATTTTATCAAGAATAGTAGGCTTTAAGGTTATGGCAGAAAGTGTAGCTGATACGCTAGATACTACTTCTAAATTAAACCTTTGAAATTCTGACTCTAAGGCTAATGGCATGTTGAAAATCATAGCTGAGGCTGAAGTTGTCACTCTACTCAAAGCATCTGCCACTACATTTGCTTTGCCACGATGGTATTTAATTTCAAAATCATAATCCTTTACAAACTCCAACATCGACATTGCCTCATGTTTAATTCGTTCTGTATGAAGATATATTTCAGACTTTTATGGTCCGAGAATATTTCACAAGTTTGTCCATACAAGTAATGCCTCCAAATCTTAAGTGCAAATACCACTGTAGCTAATTCCAAGTCATGTGTAGGGTAATTCTTCTCATGTGTTTTCAACTGTCTAGAGGCATAAGCTATTACCTTTCCCTCTTGCATCAAGACACAGACAAGTCCGATCTTCGATACATCACAATAAATGCTAAATTTACCGTCATCAACAGGAAGGGTCAAAATTGGAGCATTGGTCAGTTTCTGTTTCAAGGTCTGAAAACTATGCTCACAATCCTTAGTCCACACATACTTCATATTTTTCCTGGTTAACCGAGTGAGGGGTGTTGCAATCTTCGAGAATCCTTCAATAAATTTCCTGTAGTATCCTGCTAATCCAAGAAAACTCTGAATGAATATCTGTGGCATTCTTTGGTTGGGGCCATTCCTTCACCGCTTGAATTTTGGCTGGATCGACAGAGATTCCATCACCAGAGATCACGTGACCAAGAAAGTGAACTCTGTCCAACCAAAACTCACACTTGGAAAATTTTGCATACAGTTGGTGCTGTCTCAGTACTTCTAACACTAAACTCAAATGCTTTGCATGTTCATCATTATTATGTGAATAAATTAAAATGTCGTCTATAAACACAATGACAAACTTATCCAAATACTCATGAAACACTCTATGCATAAGATCCATGAAGGCTGCCGGTGCATTTGTCAACCAAAGGACATAACCAAAAACTCATAATGTCCATACCTTGTGCGAAAGGCAGTCTTTGGAATATCTTCGGTTTTGACTTTTAGTTGATAGTAACCTGACCTTAGGTCAATCTTAGTGAAAACTCGTGCATCATTAAGCTGGTCGAATAAATCATCAATCCTTGGCAACAGATACTTGTTCTTGACAGTTAACTTGTTCAATTCCCTATAATCAATGCACATACGCATTGATCTTGTAGCGACCCTATCCCGTACCCCAAATTTTTTCGTATATATATTTTTTTATTCTAATAAACTTAAACATAACTTCGTACAATTAAACGGAATTTCCATCGAAAACGATTTCGTTAAGGTCATTTAGAAAACCGTTGAAAACAAATTTTAAAGAATTAATTAAATAACTTAAAACAATTAATTAAAAAGATTTAAATCAAATTTAATTCGTTAAACAAATCGGCCAATAGAAAACAAGGCCATCGAAACAGAGGAGGGGCAGGAAAGGCAATTCTGCCTAAAAAGCATAGGCGACCGAACCGCATGACGACGTGCGTTCGGGCGCCCCTCACACACGTGACGAACGCATGACCGAACGCATGAAGACTTGCGTTCGGGCGCCCCTCATTCAAGCGACCGAACGCATGAAGACTTGCGTTCGGGCGCCCCTCATTCAAGCGACCGAACGCATGAAGACTTGCGTTCGGGCGCCCCTCACACACGTGACCGAACGCATGAAGACTTGCGTTCGGGCGCCCCTCACACACGTGACCGAACGCATGAAGACTTGCGTTCGGGCGCCCCTCACACACGTGACCGAACGCATGAAGACTTGCGTTCGGGCGCCCCTCACACACGTGACCGAACGCATGAAGACTTGCGTTCGGGCGCCCCTCACACACGTGACCGAACGCATGAAGACTTGCGTTCGGGCGCCCCTCACACACGTGACCGAACGCATGAAGACTTGCGTTCGGGCGCCCCTCACACACGTGACCGAACGCATGAAGACTTGCGTTCGGGCGCCCCTCATTCAAGCGACCGAACGCATGAAGACTTGCGTTCGGGCGCCCCTCACACACGTGACCGAACGCATGAAGACTTGCGTTCGGGCGCCCCTCACACACGTGACCGAACGCATGAAGACTTGCGTTCGGGCGCCCCTCACACACGTGACCGAACGCATGAAGACTTGCGTTCGGGCGCCCCTCACACACGTGACCGAACGCATGAAGACTTGCGTTCGGGCGCCCCTCACACACGTGACCGAACGCATGAAGACTTGCGTTCGGGCGCCCCTCACACACGTGACCGAACGCATGAAGACTTGCGTTCGGGCGCCCCTCACACACGTGACCGAACGCATGAAGACTTGCGTTCGGGCGCCCCTCACACACGTGACCGAACGCATGAAGACTTGCGTTCGGGCGCCCCTCACACACGTGACCGAACGCATGAAGACTTGCGTTCGGGCGCCCCTCATTCAAGCGACCGAACGCATGAAGACTTGCGTTCGGGCGCCCCTCACACACGTGACCGAACGCATGAAGACTTGCGTTCGGGCGCCCCTCACACACGTGACCGAACGCCTGTTTTTGAAATCGTGGTTAAAACATTTACAAAATACATCAATTCCCAAAATATTTTATACTACTTAACCAGATTCCAACATCCTTATAATATTCTAACAATTTCTATCATGTCTAACCCAAAATACCTATGTACGTCCCCACGGGTCAAAATAACGCTCCGACTGCAGCGCACTCCCACGGGCCTCCTCCTTCAATTGCTCATACTTCAGGCGGAAGGACGTCTTCCTCACCGTCTCAATATCTCCTACACCATAGAATTAACACGTGAGCTAGAGGCTCAGTAAATCTAAGTGAATGCAAATGTATGCTATGCTATGCTATGTTCTTTTGAAACTCTGCATTCATTTCATTCTTTGTTTCTTTGTTTCTGTGTCTATGTGTCACCCGGGGCTTCACTCTCGTTAGATAGGAGCGGCACATCCCGCGATTGGATAGCCCCTCGGATCTAACACGGGGGGAAAGCATGCTTCCTTCGACAGCCATGCCTGAACCACCGCACCCGGCGTGACTATCTCTGTTGTTCAATTACGTACTTTGTTTACCTTTTTTCTATGTAAAACGCTTTGAAATTCATTTTGCATGCGTACTTAGAAAACAAATGCATGAACGTGCTCTATGCAATGACGATAACGAACAATGAAAATAAAGCATTTAACAACCATCAAAACTAAACTTTCTATAACTTAAAGTAGTCTAACTACCCGTCCTAATCACCCGAAACACGCAAACATCTCCAATATCCTCGATCGACTCTATTTATACGGTGTAGGCCTAAATGGCCAAACAAGTCACAGAGACTTACCTCACGTCCGTTGTACGCCGAGCTTCGTCCACAAACGCCTGTTCACCTATAACATTTCACAATATACCTATTAAATTGAGCCTAACTCATCAAACTCAAAAATTGCTAACTCCTAACTATAGAAAACTTTCTTAAACTCTATTTTAGTTCATTGAGGCATTTCGTCGAGCAATTTGCGCTCGACATTTCAAATATTCCATTAATGGAGGTTTTTAAGCTCCAATTTATCCAAATCTCCAATACACCTCAACAAACCGACGAACTAAGCTCCAATAATAACCATTACGTATATTAGAGGCATAAATAAGCTCAACCTATAAATTTCAAACACCGATTCACGTTATCGACGAAAACCCTAACGAACCCTAATTGTTTTAAACCTTAGAAATCGATATTTAACACTCCAAAAGTGTAGAGCCTTACCTAGAGAGCAAAGGCGATGAAGAAACGAGAAGATTCGAGTCACCGGAAGAAGGCAAATCGTCGCCGGAATGAAGAATCGCCGGAGGAGGGGAGAAAAATTGCGCCAAAGGAGAGAGAGGGTTGAGAGAGAAGGAGGTTAACGTGAGTGAGGGGAAAGTGAAAAAGAGAATTGATTTTTATAAAAAATCTTGGTTTGAAAATTACCAAATCGCCCTTCAATTTGATTTCAATTTCTCCTTCCAATTGTCTCGTCATTTAACTAACGATTCGATTCTCCAAAATTCTCATACTTTTTCCATAAATTCCAATTAATCGTTACGGCTCCGTTAAAACCTTCCGTTCGCGAAACGGACATAATTCGACATATTTACAAAATTGCCGTTTATATTGGAATATAATTTAAATCCCGAAAACCGGGTGTTACAGATCTATCTTTCTTTTTGACAAAAAGGATAGGTGCACCCCATGGTGAAAAGCTAGGACGTATGAACCATTTCTCCAACAGATCCTCCAACTGCTTCTTTAATTCTTTTAGTTCTGTTGGTGCTAGCCTATATGGATTTTTAGACACACGCTCGGCGCCGGGGTAAACATCTACAACAAATTCAATTTCCCTATCTGGCAGCAAACCAGGAAGGTCATCTAAGAATACTTCAGGAAAGTCTTGGACAACTAAGACATTTTGTGGATTTGCCTCCCCTACAAGTTGTGTGTCTAAAACGCTAGCTAAGAAGCACGAATACTCTCCACATGGGGAAGGTCTACTGTTAATAGAAGTCATCACAGACATTTCCTTACTCTTCCTTGAAGCTTAAAAGGTATGTTTCGAACTACCAGGGGGTTGGAAACTGACTATTCTAGTCCTACAATCAATTGTGGCGTGGTGTTTAAACAACCAGTCCATTTCTAGGATTACATCAAATCCCATTATATCCATAATAATGAGGTCAGCAGGTAGATTCACGTTTCCTACTAACACATCGCAGTCAAGCATCACTTGGTTAGAGTGCATGCGTTCACCAGAAGGTAATGCAACATTAAACATATGCATAGAAGGGCTAAACTGTACATCTAACTTAACATCAAACGCAGATGCTATAAAGGAATGTGTCGCACCAGAATCTATTAAAGTAAAAGTAGGCACAGAGTTAATCAATATGGTACCTGACACCACAGCAGGCTGGTCTTCACCCGACTCCATCATGGAGAATATCCTCGGTTTAATCATAGCAGGGCCACTCTTAGAAGCTGGGCAGTCTCTGCTAATATGGCCGACCTTGTTACAATTGTAGCATCTGGTGATTCTAGGCTTCGGGCATTCTTTGATCGTGTGTCCAACCTCCTCACAGATGAAACACTTCCCAAAGCCCAATCTGCACTCGCCCGGGTGGTTCTTCAAACACTTAGGACACTGGGGAAATTTCCTGGCATTCTGTATTTTCCCCCCAGTTCCTTGGCTATTCTGGCCCTCACTGGGCCTCTTCATTCCTCTTTGTTGGTGTGGCTGGACAAACTTTTGTGGGACCTCTTTTGGTCCAGCACACTTCCTTTCAACTTCTTCTACTTCCAGAGCAGTGGATACAACTTCACTGAATGTCAAGCCTTTAATGCCACAAAATTTAACTCCTCGGTAAATTTTCGGCTTCAGTCCATGCACAAATTTGAACACTTTATCCTCGTCCTTGTGAGCAAAATGTCCAGCAAACCTGGACAGGGACTCAAATTGCCTACTATACTTGGCCACAGACCTTGTCTACTTCAAGTTCAGAAACTCCAACTTTTTCACAGTCTGGATAGTGCTGTTAAAATACTTCTCATAGAAGACGTCCTTGAATTGTGACCAAGGCATCGCCAAAACATCAGTGGTGGTCTCTATTGTTTCCCACCAGAGTTGAGCTTCACCAGCCAAATGAAATGTTGCCAACGTGACCTTGTCTCCTTCTCCAATGTTGGCACACCTAAACATACTCTCAATCTTTCTAAGCCATCCTTCAGCAATAACTGGATCAGATGACTGTCCATCAAACGTGGGTGGTCGTAACCTCCTGAATCTATCTCCAGAATGTTCATTGCTAGAACTCGAGTTGGCACTTCCCTGTACCTCTCGGTTCAACAGCACTCCTAACTGATCGGACTGCTGACGCACTAAGTCTGTTTGCTGACGTACCAGATCTGTCAGCTGCCTAATCACGCTAGGATCTTCCTCAGCTCTCAAGTTGGGCATCTCTCTTGGTACTCTTGGTCTTCCCGGTCGTCTAGATATCTTACTAGATTTCCTGCACAGGGTTAACTACTCTCATAAACATCTTATAACTAAGGCTACCATAAACACTTACAGTTGTTGGAGTACTCCCATGCGACAATCGGCACTGATGAGTAATCCTTTGAACGGTTTAACTGAATGTCTCTGATACCATATTGTAACGCCCCGAATTATATAAACCCGGTTCGTTACTCATAATACAGAACCAAACTATGACTTTTGAGAAAAATTTAAAATTTCATTCATTGATCAAGATTTGACTTTTAAAACGTTAAAACTTGCAGTGAAAAATCATCGTATAAAAACAATATTTGCTAAATAGTGAAAATATTCATGACGGTTGAAAGGGAAAAGAAAACAGAACACATCGACCGATCACTAAAAGACAAAACTATTTCTACGTCTTCCGATAGATTTAAAACTCAACATCTGCCGAACACTAAACGACAAAAGCCTAACACTCACATCCACCGATAAACGATAACACTCAGCATCCACCAGTGGACTACATCCATCGATAGACCATAACACTCAACATCCATCGGTGGACTAAATCCATCGATAAGCGAAAAACGCTCAACATCCACCGGTGGACTACATCCACCGATAGACGATAACACTCAACATCCACCGGTGGACTAAATCCATCGATAGACAAAAACGCTCAATATCCACCGGTGGACTACATCCACCGATAGACGATAATACTCAACATCCACCGGTGGACTAAATCCACCGATAGACAAAAATGCTCAACATCCACCGAGAGCTTGCAAATTTCACTGAAAACATTTAAAACAACCTGACCCTAAGAAAACTTCTGAAATCCGACAAAAACAATTTTAAAACCAACATGTGTATCATTATCCAATAAAACTCCCAAAATAGCAATCTGTAACAAAACCAAATCAAGTCTTCATAATCAGAAGAAAAAAAAATCAAGACATTCTAAAACCTTCACCTATCACTATCATCAAAATCCTCTACACCACTCAACAGAACATCTGAAAAGTTAGACTCCACATACAGACACTAGTTAAACCGCCTCATCAGAATCACCAATCCGTGGCATTGAAATGCTCCCCCAACAGCCTAATCCTCAATATGCTCAGAGAACACACCTTTTGAGGCTTCTTCACCTACATCACAAAATTCATCTATTAGCCTAATGTTAAGTAAGTAAAGCAATAATAAATTGAAATGCTGAAACATAAACTCCTAAACATGCAGTTTCTACTTTCTCATCTCAGTTGCATATGCATTCGTTTCTGATCTGATCCCCTTGTGAAATTGGGAGTTGGATCACTTCTCCCAAAGTCATACATCCTCTCTCTCGATTAAGGGGCAGATTAGTTCCCTTAAAAACTGTTCAGATCCCCCTGTGAAATTGGGAGTTGGATCACTTCTCCCAAAATATAAATCCCTTCATAAGTTAAGGGGTGGATTAGTTCCCTTAATAGCTTATCTGTTACAGTCTGTTCATTCCTTACCATACCATTTCATGTAAAATCATTTTTGCATACTTTCAAAAATATGATGCATGACATAAAAACATTCAAACACACATAATCCTACTGTTTTGTGATGTAGGCCCAAAGGCACAAGCAAACTTCACTTACCTGGCTCTCTTGAAAATACTCAGACTACTTCAGAAGTTTTGTTCACCTAAGTCATAAACAGAATATTAATCAGATTTCTATTAAGCCACATTCTAATATATCCAGAAATCTAGGGAAACTAGTTTGGAAGCTTAGTTCATAGTACATTCCCGATTTACCACAAAACCCAAACTAGCTCACCCAATCGGCATTCACAAAACTCGCATTTATACTCTCCCCATCATCGATAGCTACAAGTACAGCAAGAAATTGAAATAGGGCTCACCTAGTTTGGAGAAGATTCGAGTAGAAGAATCGCCTAGAGAGCTCTGCTGCTTGAGCTGAAGACCGAAAGAGAGAAAAATAGGGAATAGTGGCGGCTACAGTGCATTAAACCCAAAACCTCTTTCCTTAAATATGTTATCCACTTTTAAATTTTCAATTACACTTATGCCCTTGCCTAGTCATCCATTAACCATACTTTTATTATTGCCATTAAAAGTGTGCCATTAATTTAAAAGAATAGAGAATTGGTTTGATAGAACCGGGTGTTACACTTAATCTCACATGAAGCAGCCCAGCCTAGCCCAATTAACAAATATGATTGCAGCTTGCTCCTCAATCCACGACGAAGCCCAGCGAGTAGTTCAGCGAGAGAGGCGATCTTCAGACGATCTTCAGCAAGCGACCACGGGATTCAGAGATCGACGTCGAGCACTTTGCGAGCGCACGGATTGCTCACCTGGACTAGCTGACCAACCGGAGCCCTTCTCTGCTCCAAGAAAGCGGCCGCGTCAGCATTGAGCTCCATTTCGCGAACGCCAGCAGAAGCCTTCCAACGGCTAGATTCTCCTTTGGGGATTTCCAAACCTAGCCACCCTAGGTATTTAAGCATCGCTTTTAGTGTTTGTACGCATTCCTTTTTGATTAATACAAACCTATTTTGTTCTCTCTGAAAATCCAAAAGGATTTCTGGTAGCCGTCAAGGTGAGCCACGGCTCTGCCGTGAGGAGTGTGCCTCCATTGATCATCAGTCTAAAGGCGGCTGTGATCTCTTGATTTCCCTCCCTCTCTGTTATCAGAGTTTAAAAGGTTGTGGATGATAGCCGGGCCCAGCAGCTGTTGCCTTTCCACGGGAAGGCATGCACCGAGAAGCATAACATGAGATAGCTTCTCGGTCAGCCAAGGGTTTTTCCACATTCCATTTCTCCTCCGTTGCATTTTTCATTACCTTTTTAACTTGTTCTGTTTTTCCTCGCCCAATTTTCTGTCAAGTGGTATTAGAGCCGAACCTGGCTTTGTGTTGTTTCCATTTTCTTTGTTTTGTGTTCTTTCTCTGTGTTGTCATTTGTTGTCTTTTTCTAGCATGTGTCGTCTCTGCTCACCCACTAGCATCATATTTTAATCACGTTTCAATTCTGTTTAGGACATGTTTCTGTTTAGATTGTTCTAGGATGTTTTCAATGGTCATCATGTTTCTTTAGTGTTTGTTTCCTTCTTGTGTTATTTCTGTCTTTTTTTAATTTCCTTGGAGTCTGTTTTTATTTTGTCTGTTGTTTTATTGTTTTTGGTTTGTTCTGGTGTTTTTCATTTCCAGCACGTCGTATTATTTAACATAGTCGTCTGTAATTTCTTGCTTTGTCACTTGTGTGCTATGAATCTTGTTGTTGATGTTATTCTGTTGGGGTGATATTGTAGCGTGAGAGTCTATCAATTTGCAGCCTGAACTGTCATACTTGTTCTGTTAGTTGGTAGTACTTGTTTGGTTGTTAAGCTGAAATTGTAACGCCCCCGAACCTACCCCGGCTCGGTGCGCTACTTTGCTCACTACCCCACGTTTAAAACGTAATTTAAAATAATTTTCGACTATAACTTTTCAGCGAAAACACAAAAATCGTTAAAAACAGACGTCGTTTGCTTTACAAAAAAATCGAGCAGCATAACGACTAAATTACTAAAAACCCAAAACCTGAAAATCTAACAGTTTATAAAACATACCCAAAACAATATTTACCAAAGTTATAAAACCATTATCCCTTATACAAAACAAAGTCCAAACTAAACTACTTATTTACATCAAAATACCAATCCTTCACTCTCTACGAAGATCATGGTCGAGACGCCCCGACAACTGCCCGCACCGGCATACAGCGTACATCAACGACTGCGTCTCAACCCTAGCTTTCCTTAAAGCCCTCACCTGTACTCCTGTCAACACCTACACCACGAAACACAAAACGTAAGCCTAATGCTTAGTAAGTAGGGAATAATGCATACGAAAACACAATGGACACTACACAAACAACCCTCACACACAACCCTAATTCCTGCGGTTTCTAACTCTCGATTGTGTTCAACTCGTTCTCGTTTCATTACTCGTCACTTTCACTTGTACGTCAAGCGGATACCTATCCTAACAGGATGGTCACGCGTTGACCGCTCAGAGCCAGATCCGAGGCACACATCGTGTTCACACACGGGACGGCCATACATGATCCTCTCCCACGTCGATCAATGAACCTCGTTCATTATCAACTCACTGGTAGACACCTCCCAAACTGTCATTCTTTCAGACACTAATTCGCGACGAGGTGACTCAACCAGACACCTCCCGAACTGTCATTCTTTCAGACACTAATTCGCGACGAGGTGACCCATTCAGACACCTCCCGAACTGTCATTTTTTCAGACACTAATTCGCGATGAGGTGACTCAACCAGACACCTCCCGAACTGTCATTCTTTCAGACACTAATTCGCGACGAGGTGATTCACACAATTCACATTGCCTCACATATTTTTACATTTTACTTTCACAAACTGCACACGATGCTCAAAACACGTATTTCGTAGTTTAAAAACCATGATGCATGTCACATACGATGCAAAACACAAGACAAAACAAAACGACCAGACAAACAATTCCCTACCGTTCCATGGTGTAGGCCCGAGGCAAAACCACACACATCCACTACTTAACTGATGTCTCGGTATGTACTCGTTCACTTCGTCCAACCGTATTACACGTTCGACAACCTATCAATTATAGAAAATAACTTAGCAATTCACTCATAAAATTCTAAAGGATTCTAAACAATTTCTAAAACCAAAAATAACCAACAATTTACCCTAAAATCACAAAACCCGATTTTTACCCAAAATTACAACGTCCAACTTCGAACGGCCATAACTCCCTCGTTTTTCAACGGATTTCGACGCGCCACCCCAATTCGGAAACATCTACACGGCTACTATCCATTGAAACACTTAAATTAACTAAATAAATTCAATGGCCAACCCGAATTCCAGAAAACAGAACCGGCCTCCAATATTTTAAAAACCGGTTTTTGTATAACTTTCACCAAATCTCCAATTTAACTCTAAAAACAACCTAAACTAATCCCTCTAATATTTAAAACATCAAAAGCATAAAGAAAAACCAGCAATAAAAGAGGAAATTCGTAGCTCCTCACCTAGGGTTTCCAAACCTTAACAAAATCTCACCAAAATACCCTAAAACCACTAAAAACAAACTCCTAAATGTATTATCCACAAAACCCATGTAAAACATACCTTAAAACCGTGCAAAAGCTTGAAGAAATTAAGAGGAAAAACCCTTCAATGGCGCTGCACTTCGTGGAGAGGAAAAAGGGGAGGAAGAAACACTTTACTCTTTTTTTACACCTAAGCCATCCATTAAATAAACAATCACTTTTTCTTCTTTTTATTTTCTTCCCCCAAACTTCTCCTTTTCATAAAATGGCCACACACTTTTTGCTCCCTTTTCTTCCAACATGAATGCTCACTTTCCAAACCTTCATTTACTCACTTTTATACCTTTTGACTTTTCAACCATTTTTAGACTTTGACTTTTCACACTTTTCATTTATTCATTTTACAAATACCTCACTTTTGCTTCATGCATTACAACGTGGGACTAACCTCATCAATCACCATTCTTTTCACTTTTTAATTCTTTTTCATTAAATTAAATTATAACAATCACTAACCATTTCAAACTTTAGAATTTTCTCCCAATTTCCTATTCAATTTGCACTTTCTAATTCAACTTGCTAGGATAACATTAAGACTAACTTTAAACTCTTACAACATACCCTAACTAGGCCTACATATGTCGTAGGAAATTTCTGGGTGTTACAATCCACCCTCCTTATAAAAATTTTGTCCTCAAAATTTTTGATCTTGTTATTCCTCAATTTACTCACGTCAAGATACTCTCCTGACCTAAGGTTGCACTGCCAACTTCAACGACTCTAAGGTCTTAATCACCTATTGGTAAGGAGTAATGACAATTCGCTATATTTCTAAAGTTTTAAATTACCCTCTTATGCATTCCATAGTTCAATTACTTACACGTTCATTACTTAACTTAATCAACCATCATTTAAACTCTCAACTCCTCTAACTAAGGTCTCCACTCTAGCATTCTCCCGAACTAAATTCATCTAATTCCTCACTTCAATTTCTGTATCTATCAAGCACATACCTAACCCATTCCAAAATCTAAATGTATCCTCAACTACGTACGCTAAACCTAAATAAGTGAACTTTTATCTTATATCCTTAATTTCTAAATTAGTACTTCCACCTCTTGCGCCTATTTTCCTCAACAATCAAAACACTTTAGTGGTCATTCTAATACCATTTCGTACTCAAAGTTCTCACACTTAAGTCTATCTAATATTAAAAAAATATACTCAGAGTCCTCATACTTATATACATTATGCTCAATTTGTCCAACTTTTACCTCAATTATCATCAAATACTCTCAAATCATTATGTCTAAACTAAATCTTTCCCGACTTCACATTCGACACTCGACACCCCAAATGATGTCTACGCACGCACTTCATTTCGACACCAAAATATCAAATTAAATTTCCATAATCCACTGGAATTGACCTTACTCTTAAGTTTGCACGTAAAATCTCTGTGTGACCTTTCTTTTCTCCACATTTGGTATCTTAATATTTTTCAACTTATTCACTCAAAATCTACCTTCTAACCTTTGGGCTGCCGGACATGGCACTACATCTATCGGGTGTCCCAAATATCCTATCAAGTAGTGAAAATTTCTATACCTCCAAGTTTTAACTTTACCTAACTCTGCACTCCATAATTCGAACATGCGTATGTCTACTGACTTCAACTACATCTAACTTATACCCTCAAACTCCTCTAACTTAGTTCTCAATTCTATCTTTTCCTCAAGCTCAATTTACCTAACTCCTTACTTCACATTTCCGTGTCTATCACACACGTGCCTAATTTAATTCTCTTCTACTCTAACATCTCATTGCTAACTTATTCCACTCTCAAAGTATACTCAATCACATAACACTAAAATTCTATTGCGTAAATTTTCTATCCTAAGTTCTCAATTCAAAGTTCCCCTCGATGTTACTATCGCATATTGCACCTATTTACCTCGAACTATTATTCTAACAAGGATCTCTTTATCTATTCCCTCTAATAATCCTCTAGCTACATTCACTGCTCTGAATCTCATCCACTATAATCTCGATCATTCCTCGAGGATTGGCAACTCCCTATGGCTCTAATTTGGGGTCATTCTAAACTATATATCTCAACACTCAATAATCCCTACAATTATTGACTTCACAATACCTAACTATCACTTAAACCTGCTTCTAGGTTTTTCTCTCAGAGCGTCCATCCAAATTTCTCTGCCTTTCTAAGTCCTCAAGCCTAACACTACTTTTGCAGGTCCTCTATTTTAACATTGGGCAGTCCGTAGAGATCTAACCTTTTTCATTACCATTAAAATATTGGTCTAATCCTACCTCGCACACCTACCACGAAACTCCTTCGAATATTTCCAACTTCAATTCTTGGCCACCAATCTAGTTCGTCATAATTGTAACGCCCCGAGTTATCAGAACCCGGTTCGTTACCCAAAAGCCCGTACATGACTAAAATTTCTACCATATATTTTTAAAACTTGCAGCGGAAATCATTTGAAATATTAAGAAATAATCGGTCAAAAGAATTAGAAGTTTGAACCGTGAAAACACTTTAAAAGTTGCAGAAGTCAAACGCACCTGCCGATGAGTAAAGTCAACGGAAGAAGCAGAAAACAGGAAAAATAGAAGACTCCTGCCGATGACGTCACCCGAATAAAAAAAAAACAAAGACATCTCTCGGTAGACTGTATCTGCCGATGCCTAAACGACAATTCACTTCCTACATCTTCCGATGACGTCAGCACACATCTGCCGATGAGTTTACTGAGACATCAACCGATGGACTTAAACCTACATCTACCGATGACGTCAGCACGCATCTGCCGATGAGTTTACTGAGACATCAACCGATAGACTTAAACCTACATCTACCGATGACGTCAGCACGCATCTGCCGATGAGTTTACTGAGACATCAACCGATAGACTTATACCTACATCATCCGATGACTTTTCTGAAGACATCTTCCGATAGACTACATAACTCATCATTTACCGATAGACATCGTCTACCGGTAGAAAACTGAGTGCATTTCAACGACTCTTCACAAAACATACACAACACTGGTTACAGAAAGGAATTTGCTTATTTTTTTTTTTTCCAAGACCATTCAGAAACAGCTCAACCCACTACATTAATCAAATCCAGTAAAAATAACATTTAAAACACAACAGATCATCATTATCAGAAAAATCTCAAAACGTGTTTAAAATACTGAAACCACTACTGCTATGGAAACTTAGCATTTCTAAGTTTTATTCACTGTCAACTAAACCTTCTCACCAAACAGACATCAGTTAAATCGCCTCATCAGTTCACCAGGTTCGTGGCATGAGTGTGCTCCCCCAACCAGTCTATCCCTCAATGAACTTAGATGAATCACCTGCTGTCACTTCTTCACCTACATTACAAAACTCATCTATTAGCCTAATGCTAAGTAAGCAAAGCAATGATGAAAAGAAAAGAATGAAATGCTGGAACATAAATTCCTAGACGTGCAATTTCTACTTTCTTCTCTCAGTTGTTCATGCGTTGTTTCTGTTCAGATCCCCCTGTGAAATTAGGAGTTGGATCAACTCTCCCAAAGTATAAATATCCACTGTCTCATTAAGGGTTGAATTAGCTCCCTTAACAGTAAAGCTGATTCACTGTTCAGATCCCCCTGTGAAATTGGGAGTTGGATCAACTCTCCCAAAGTATAAATATCCACTGTCTCATTAAGGGTTGGATTAGCTCCCTTAACAGTAAAGCTGATTCACTGTTTCAATATGTTCATTCCTTACCATGCCAACATGCATTCAAATTCATTTTCGTATACTTTTAAAACATGATGTATAACACACACACAGACACATCCAAGTAAACACAACCCTAACGTTTTGTGATGTAGGCCTGAAGGCATACAAGCAAACTTTACTTACCTGGCTCCTCTGGAAATGCACGGTTTCAATCTACTTCAGAAGTCTGCTCACCTAGGTCATAGAAAGGATGTCAATTAGATTTCTACTAAACCTCATTCTAATCTGTTCCGGAAATCAAGGGAAACTAGCTTGGAAGCTTAGTTCATTCTGCATTTCCGATTCAACACTACACCCGAGCTCGACCCTCTTACAGTATTCCTCGAAACTTCACACATTGTACTCCCTCAGCTATCTAGTTGTTAAAATGACAGACAAACTAAGAGAGCTTACCTAGGTTGAAGGAGAATCGAGTGAGAGAATCGCCAAGAGAGCTCTACTGCTCGCTGAAAACCCGAAGAGGAAAAGAAAAAAAATGTGAAATGGTGGCGGCTACAGTTCATTAAACCCAATCTCTCTTTCTTTAAATACGTTATCCACTTTTAAATTGCCCTTTTACATAAATGCCCTTGCTTAGCCACCCGTTAACCTAGCCAATAACTCTCTCTCAATTCTACCATGAAATTGCACATCATTAATTTACAAGTTAAATTCGGTTTAATTGAAACCGGGTGCTACAATAATAGAGCAACCTTATTCATCTTATTAATTTAAATCCTTCAGCCAAAGTTCTCATCTTAACCAACAGCCCTAACCCTCTTTTCAGTTGTTACTTCTACACTTACAGAAATCCTAACGGTATCTCGCCAAAACCAATATCCAGCTAACCTTACTTTTATAATACTCGAGTTCTAATTTACATCTTACTCTTAAGCCCGCCAACCTTAGCCTAATCTATTTATGAAATCTTAGGCTTCAACTTCGTTACATACGAGTCGAACCTTCGAACTTTCTATCTTAACCCTATCCCTAATGCACTCGAACGTTTTTCGTGCGAGTTCTCGTTCTTCTCATTCAAAATTCCTATATCTCTTCAAATTGTATGCTACTAAAAACTTAAGACTTTCTATACAATACAACTTCTAATCTCTTTCCCAAATTTCTCAATACTTCAACAATTATCTATTTTCACTCGGAATTCTCTCTGAAATTTACTGACTAACTACTTTCTTTTATTCTTTCGACTCGGGTTCTAAATATTCTTCCAACTCTCTTTACCACAAGTCGCTCAATAACCTTCTTGTTTGCTAACTTGTTGTAACTAGCTTAACACCCTTAATCTTAACCCCCTACACGTTACCTTTCCTGATTTTTCAATGATGATCTCTTTGCATTCACAACTCTTACTCTCAATAAATATAATCTCGAACATTTATCGAGGATTGTCAACTCTCTATGACTCTAATTTGGGTCACTCTAACTATGCCTCTTAACACCCAATAATCTCTACTATTGTTGACCTCAATTTAATCGACAATCAATTAAACTCCATTCTCTAACTTAGGCTAGGTTCCCCTCTCTGTTTTTCTCTCATAAAGTTCATCCAAATTTTCCCCCACAGACTACCTATCGTTGTCTCCACTTCTTAAATTCTTAAACCCTCTCATCAATTTATTTAAACCAGACGCTCGAATATATTCTACATCTAAATACTGTCAACTCTACGTAAACCTACTTTTTGTTATCCACACATATCTTTATAAACTTACTTATGACATTTCGACGGTCTAAGGTGTCTCCCGATAATTTCGTTTTTAACTTCAAACTCCACTTTGATTTATCGAATTCCTAAAACTCCAAGGGTTTACTAACTAGGGTCAAATTTCTATCTATCTCAATCTTAGATATAACTAACCAAGAGTAAAGAAATACTTACAGTCGGTGAAGCACATTGCATGGTGGCTAGCATTGTCGGGTAATCCTTTGAACGACTAGACCATTTTGCTCTGATACCATCTTTGTAACGCCCCCGAACCCACCCCGTCTCGGTGCGCTACTTTGCTCACTACCCCACGTTTAAAACGTAATTTAAAATAATTTTTTGACTATAACTTTTCAGCGAAAACACAAAAATCGTCAAAAACAGACGTCGTTTGCTTTACAAAAAAATCGAGCAGCATAACGACTAAATTACTAAAAACCCAAAACCTGAAAATCTAACAGTTTATAAAACATTCTCAAAACAATATTTACCAAAGTTATAAAACCATTATCCCTTATACAAAACAAAGTCCAAACTAAACTACTTATTTACATCAAAATACCAATCCTTCACTCTCCCGGAAGATCATGGTCGAGACGCCCCGACAACTGCCCGCACCGACATACAGCGTACATCAACGACTGCATCTCAACCCTAGCTTTCCTTAAAGCCCTCACCTGTACTCCTGTCAACACCTACACCACGAAACACAAAACGTAAGCCTAATGCTTAGTACGTAGGGAATAATGCATACGAAAACACAATGCACACTACACAAACAACCCTCACACACAACCCTAATTCATGCGGTTTCTAACTCTCGGTTGTGTTCAACTCGTTCTTGTTTCATTACTCCTCACTTTCACTTGTGCGTCAAGCGGATACCTATCCTAACAGGATGGTCACGCGTTGACCGCTCAGAGCCAGATCCGAGGCACATATCGTGTTCACACACGGGATGGCCATACATGATCTTCTCCCACGTCGATCTATGAACCTCGTTCATTATCAACTCACTGGTAGACACCTCCCAAAATGTCATTCTTTCAGACACTAATTCGCGACGATTTGACTCAACTAGACACCTCCTGAACTGTGATTCTTTCAGACACTAATTCGCGACGAGGTGACCCAACCAGACACCTCCCGAACTGTCATTCTTTCAGACACTAATTCGCGACGAGGTGACTCAACCAGACACCTCCCGAACTGTCATTCTTTCAGACACTAATTCACGACGTGGTGACTCACACAATTTACATTGCCTCACATATCTTTACATTTTACTTTCACAAACTGCACACGATGCTCAAAACACGTATTTCGTAGTTTAAAAACCATGATGCATGTCACATACGATGCATAACACAAGACAAAACAAAACGACCAAACAAACAATTCCCTACCGTTCCATGGTGTAAGCCCGAAGGCAAAACCACACACATCCACTACTTACCTGATGTCTCGGTACGTTCTCATTCACTTCGTCCAACCAAATTACACGTTCGACAACCTATCAATTATTGAAAATAACTTAGCAATTCACTCATAAATTCTAAAGGATTCTAAACAATTTCTAAAACCAAAACTAACCAACAATTTATCCTAAAATCACAAAACCCGATTTTTACCCAACATTACAACGTCCAACTTCGAACGGCCATAACTCCCTCGTTTTTCAACGGATTTCGACGCGCCACCCCAATTCGGAAACCTCTACACGTCTACTATCCATTGAAACACTTAAAATAACCAAATAAATTCAATGGCCAACCCGAATTCCAGAAAACAGAACCGGCCTCCAATATTTTAAAAGCCGGTTTTTGTATAACTTTCACCAAATCTCCAATTTAACTCTAAAAACAACCTAAACTAATCCCTCTAATATTTAAAACATCAAAAGCATAAAGAAAAACCAGCAATAAAAGAGGAAATTCGTAGCTCCTCACCTAGGGTTTCCAAACCCTAACAAAATCTCACCAAATACCCTAAAACCACTAAAAACCAACACCTAAATGTATTATCCACAAAACCCATGTAAAACATACCTTAAAACCATGCAAAAGCTTGAAGAAATTAAGAGGAAAAACCCTTCAATGGCGCTGCACTTCGTGGAGAGGAAAAAGGGGAGGAAGAAACACTTTACTCTTTTTTTACACTTAAGCCATCCATTAAATAAACAATCACTTTTTGTTCTTTTTATTTTCTTTCCCCAAACTTCTCCTTTTCATAAAATGGCCACACACTTTTTGCTCCCTTTTCTTCCAACGTGAATGATCACTTTCCAAACCTTCATTTACTCACTTTTATACCTTTTGACTTTTCAACCATTTTTAGACTTTGACTTTTCACACTTTTCATTTATTCATTTTACAAATACCTCACTTTTGCTTCATGCATTCCAACGTGGGACTAACCTCATCAATCACCCTTCTTTTCACTTTTTAATTTTTTTTCGTTAAATTAAATTATAACAATCACTAACCATTTCAAACTTTAGAATTTTCTCCCAATTCCTATTCAATTTGCACTTTCTAATTCAACTTACTAGGATAACATTAAAACTAACTTTAAACTCTTACAACATACCCTAACTAGGCCTACATATGTCGTAGAAAATTTCTGGGTGTTAAAATTATAGCTACAAACTAAAACTCCTTATCAGCATGGAACCTTATCAGTAAAACATGAATCTGTTTGAATTCTAATCTGCTTTGTTTTATTATTCTGTTTAATTTAGTAGTAGTATAGATCGCTAAAAAAAAAAACACCAGAATCTGCTGTTATAAACTTGCTGTTTTCTAAAGGAAGTTTGCAAACTGTTTGTTGAATAGCCTAGCTGAGAAGTGCTAGCTGGAAACCTAAAAATTTTCTTAAGTTGTTTAGCTGTTTTCCACTGCTCTGTTTGTTATTATAAAAACTGTTTTGTCCTTTGTTTTGTATTGTCCATTAAGTTTCTTCAGAATTAATGATCTTTTGTGGTAGTAATTTGTTTGGATGATAAGCTGAGTTATTTGCTACAAAGTAATTTTCTTTTTGGCCAAACAAATTCTGTTTCACAAAATAATTGTTTATGAATGTTTAAGTGTGCTGTTCTTCATTTCCACAGCAGAGTATGTTGAATTGTTGGTGTTTGCTGCTTAATTAACCAACATGTGTTGTAAGATTGTTTGAGTATGTTGCTCTTTTCTGTTTTAGTAACAATCACTGAATGAAAATGACATCATTAATTTACACTTTTGGTATTATTATTTGACATGATTGAAGGTGATATATCTAGTTCATGCCTCTGTTCTTAGTGCATTGTCTTTTGTTTTGATTTCAGAATATTAGAAAGTTGCTATTTATTAGCCGAAGGTAATTGCATTGGATTGTTTATCAAAATGGTTAGGCATAATCATTCCAATTGTGATCAAACTGATCCTGAGTTTGATTGTCAATCAACAAATAAACTTGTTGAAAATTATTTCTGAACCGAAAGATTATGGATTAAAAACTATGTACTTTTTCTTGAAGAAAACATTGAATGGTTAATTAAATGGTTTCCTAATTTGTACCATGAGTATATGCATTTTTTTGAAATAGAAAATGCCATGAATGATGGTTTTAAGGAACAAGATGTTAAAAGTGTATTGTTGGAAGATGTCTTTGATGAATCACCACTTCTAAATTTATTTTGTGAGAATTTATATGATTTGGGATGTGTTGATAAATTAGTTTGTGTGGAAGAAATAACTAATTGCAGCAAAGTTGTGGAAGAGTTTCCTCCCCAAAAGGACGAACTACATTGCTTGGATGAAATGTTTTCTGCCATACAAAATCGAATAGCTCCTGAGGTTATCATGTGGTATAACCCATTTTATGACGACCCTAGGAAGGAAATTTTAGCTGAAGACTTTGTTGAGTTGCCCATAGCTAAAGAGGAACCCTTCCAACTTGTGGCTAAAGGTATGTCGGTTCTCCAAACCCGACAAGGCACAACCATGGTAAGCACTATAAACCCAAGGTGTGTACCTTTAGATACTTTAATTTCTTGGTTGTTTAAAATTGGATGGTTTGAAAGTTATTTAGATAAGAGTGCTAATTTATCTTGGTTGCTTAATATTAATGAGCATATTAATCTTTTTGACTTGTTTAAAAATAGAGCTTCTATTATGTCATCTCTTGATTTTTCAAATTGCCTTAGTAAAAAAAATTATGACTTATTGAACTTTATGAGAATGAATCTTCCGTGCATCAACCATATGTGGTATCATTTTAAAAGGTTCATAAAATTTGTTTTACCTTTTTATGGTATGGGACTTATTATTGAAGTTAAACTTTTTGAGTTCATAACCACCTATTTTGGGAAGAATAGTGAATTTAAAGTCTTGATTGAAGCTTATTTGTACATTTTCGTAAGGAAGAATTTATTATGTTGGTTTGGCATTGATAATGAATATTTTACTTTTCGATTTATTGGTGATAACTTGTTAACCGAACTTGATTCATATGTTGTAGAAAATGAGTATTTTTCTGTTTTGAGTACTAAAATTAAAGAAAATTTTTGGATAACCTCATGGTTTCCCAAACCTCTAACGGAAGATGCTAGCCAAAGAGCCACAGGTGAGTTAATTATTATGACTAATACAAGGTATGTATCTCTTGACCATCTACTTGATTGGTTATTTAAAATTGATTGGATGGAAAATTATTTTGATAGTGCATTAAAGGTTCCTCATATTTTGCATAATGGTTGGAATAACTATATAAATTTTGATCTTTCTTGCATTCATCCTCCCTAGCGACATTCCTCTAGTTTCGTAAAGATTATTCTCTACTTAAATGACATGAGGCTATTGGATAAATTTAGAATCATTGAGATAGAGAATTATGACGATAATGATGTTGTTAGGAATACTTGGGAGTTTATTTTTGTAATACCCGGTTCTATCAAACCGTTTCTCTATTCCTTTTAAACTAATGACACAATTTATATGGCAATATTAAATGTAGGGTTAGTGGATGACTAGGCAAGGGCATAAGGGTAATTAGAAATTCAAAGGTGGATAACGTATTTAAGGAAACTATTAATGAAGTAGCCGCCACTGTTTATTTCATTTCCTCTCCATTCTCAGCTCCTCAACTTAGCAGAGCGCGATAGGAGACCCCCTTCGACTTCCTCCAGCAATTTCCTCCGAACTTGGTGAGTTTTGCTTCTATTTCTTGTTACATTGTATCTATCGTTGGTAGGAGGGATGATAAATGAGGTTTTGAGAAGGCGGTAAGTGAGTGGTGGTTTCGGTTTAAGTTGAAATCGAGAATGCACAATGACTAGAGTTCCCAAAACAGTTTCCCTTAGATTTCTAGTGGTTTAGAATGAAGATTAGAGGGAATTTAATGTATGCTCTGTCTATGGTTTTAGGTTTGAGTAATACCCGAAGTAGCTTGCAATCAAGTTTTTCCAGGAGACCAGGTAAGTAAAGTTTTCTTGTGCCTTCGGGCCTACATCACAAAACATTAGGGTTTGCTGGAATGTGTTGGTATGTCATGCATCATATTTTTAAAGTATACGAAAATGAATTTGAATGCATGCTGGCATAGTGAGGATTGAACATGTAACACCCGGGATTTTTTAAGGATAGAATTGGAGAGAACAGAAAAGAATCATTAATAAAATAGGTTGTTTTAATTAATTTAAAGAAAAGTGAATAAATTGGTGGAATTAAATGAGTTCTTAATTTAGGTTCGGGTTCAATGAAATTAAGCCGTGGGTTATACTGTAAGAACGAGATTTAAAGAAATTCGAATGGTAGAAAACACAAGTGGGTAAAACGATAAGTGTAATTTGTATGAATGTTAATAGAAATTATAATTATAATTATTATAATTATTATTATTATTATTAATAATAATAAAATAAATAAAACAAAACAACAACAGAATTTCATTCTGTTGTTGTTCGAACCCGACGACGCGAGGAGTAGGACAGGGGAGGGGGAGAGAACGCGAGCGACGGAGGCGAGCCGAGCACCGGCGACTCCGGCGTTCTCCGGCCAGACGGCGGCGACGAGGGGCTCCGGCTTGTCTCCACGCACGAACCGCCCGGTAAGGTCTGGTTTTTTCTTTGTTTTGCCTTGTTTTTCGGTTCTGTCGAGGCCGAGGTGACGAGCTCGATTGAGCTCCGATCACCGGCCGATTTGGGTTGTTTCCGACGGGGGTTTGCCGACCCTTAGACCGTCTTTCATCGCCTGGCCACAGTGAGCCCGTTTGGGCGAAAAATCAGTGAGCCCTCATTAGGGCATTTCGGGTTTCTGGATTTGGAAGCCCTAATTTGTGTTAGATTATGTTAATTAGGTATGTGGGTGGTTGATTGGTGAGGAATTGGAAGAGAATTGATGAAAAATCGAAAAAGGAAATTTTCCGGTTTAAGGGCAGATTCGGGTTTACTGGAATTTGACCTAGTTAGGGTCGTTTGTTTTCAAATTCCTTTTGGCAGGTTAAAATAGGTTATTAGAGGAGTACGTGGCCGCGGGAATCGTTCGATTCCGATAACCGACGCAAAAGTTATGCACGTTTGAGGTTTCGGGTCGGTTTTTACCGAACCCAAATTGGTGGCCCATTTAGTTAGGCTTTCATTGGATTAGGCTAGAAATAGGAGTTTGAGAGTAATTAGTAGATGTAGGCTTGATTTTAATGGTTTGATGAATATTTATCGTAGGTCGAGCTGTAGATGGACAGGTAATCGAGTACCCTCAGCGAGCTAGGACGCCAGGTAAGTAGAGAACGTTTGTTTTGCCTTCGGGCCTACACCACGGAACGGTAGGATTTATTTTGTTGTTTGGTTGTTGATGCCTTATTGGTTGGTTGGTGTTTGTTTGTTGGTTGGTGTTTGTTTGTTGGTTGGTGTTCGAGTAGTGTGTGAGTTGTTGTTGTCGTTTAGTGTTGTTTAGTTGTTGACGTCTTGGTTGTCTTCTTTGCCGGTTGTTTCGTGTGGTGTCATATCGTCGTATTGTGTTGTATTGCATATCTTGGTTGACACATGCATCATGGTTTTCTAACTGACGAAATCACGTGTTTTGCAGGGTTGAGTGGTGAGGATGATGTAATGAAAGATAGGAAAAGATTTGCAACGTGGTCGTGAGTATGAATTCCTCGACCTATTCGTGCTTGAAGTGCACAATGGGTTGGTGCTTGAAGTGCACCCGTGCTTGAAGTGCACGGAGGATTCTACGATCGATTGGGGGATTCTAATGTACGTAATGAGTCGTGAGTATGAATTCCTCGACCTATTCGTGCTTGAAGTGCACAATGGGGTTGGTGCTTGAAGTGCACCCGTGCTTGAAGTGCACGGAGGATTCTACGATCGATTGGAGGAGATTCGGTTGGCCGTCTTGGACTGTGTTGGGACGTGTGCCTCCGGTCTAGCTCCGTGGGTCAAGGCGTGGCCGTCCTGGACTGTGTGGGGGCGTGTGCCTGCTTGATTCACCTGGAAGTGAAAGATAAATGCAACCGAAACGAAAAGAAAACAACAGAGTGTGTAGAAACTGCATATGATAGGATTGCATTGCATTGTGGTGTGTGTTGCATTGTTGGTCGTGTTGTTAGTGATGTTTTGCGTTGTTGAGTTGCATTGGGTGGTGTTGTATCTTTGTGTTGAGTTGTCGTGTCGAGGGGTGTTGTGTTGTGGTGTTAGAGTAGGGTAGTGTGTGCATTTTTCTTGCTATTATTTGTTACTCCCTACTTGCTAAGCGTAAGCTTACGTGTGTGTGTGTGTTCTGTGGTGTAGGTAATGACGCAGGTACAGGTGAGCTATGTGAGTCAGTCAGGACTTGGGAGCAGTCGGTGATGCATGGGGCATGCCGGTGCGGGCATTTTTCGGGGCGACTCCACAATGGTCTTCGGGAGACGTGGGATTTTGTATTTTGGAGGTTTATTGTAGATGTCGAGTTGCTGAAGTGATGTAATTGTATAACTCTGTTTGGTTGAGGTTTGTAACAGTTATGGTATAGCTAGGTGTATGGTTGTTGTATATAGTTAAGTTAAGGGTGACGTATCGCCCTATACTGCGGATTTTCTTCACTTAGGGATGCTAGCATTTTAGAGATTTAGTACGTTGGACGTAAGAGTATTCTGGACTGGTTGGGAATTGAATTGTGTGCAGGTACTTAGCATTTTGGAGGCGCCATTTTTAGGCGTTACTTTGCCGAAATTTTTCGGGAAGGACGCCGTGGTGCTATAAAGTTAGGATTAAGGGAAATCAGCGAGTCTAGGCTTTTTTTTAAATTAGGTCTTAATGTGGGATTGGTTAGCAAAGTAGCGCTCCGAGCCAGGGTGGGTTCGGGGGCGTTACAAGATGGTATCAGAGCGTTAGTGGTCGAGTCGTTCAAAGGATTACCCGACAATGCCGGCCGCCGTGCAACGTGCTTCACCGACTGTAAGTATTTCTTTACCTTTTAGTTCGTTAGCTGAAATTTGGTGGTTTAGCCTTGTTCAGGAGTAGAATGAATATATAGGGAGTACCGGGACCACCTCGGTGGACCCCATGAACCAACCAACTTATAGACATGTTTTTCATAGTGAATTGATAGTTCGAATAGTTAGAAATTTAATGGAAATGCTAAACTGAGTAATGAGGATACGCATAGACTAGAGAGTTACCTCTTATGTGAGATAAGATTGAAATAGTTAGATTTGGGACATAGTTAACAAATCCTTGGAAGTACTAAGATATGATGAATCAAGTAGAAGTTTGCAATCGAGAATGAAATTATTGGGAGACACGTTAGACCTTCGTAAGGTCATTAATACGTTTATGAGACTGTGTGTAGGTAGAGCGAGAAGTAATTATAGTCGAGTGTCTAGTCGAGTGTCTAACTTAAGTAACTAATTTGAGAGAATAATCAGTATTCGGTGGAGGAAAATTCTAGTAAACTTTACGCAAGAAAAACAAGAGGGGAACCTAGTCTAAATTAGAAAAAGCTTTAAGTTTGAGTGTCAAGTGAAGTGAGGTTAACAACGATAGGGAATATTGAGTGTTAAGAGGTATAGTTAGTATGACTTGAACTAGAGTCATAGAGAGTTGATAATTCTCGATGAATACTCGAGAGTAGAAGTATGAAGAGTCAGGGTCGAGTCGTGAATGTGGCAAAGAGGAATAGTTGTAGAGTGAATAATGAGCTATAGAACAGTACTCAATGTCGAGAATTAAAAGTTAGAGATTTATTTAGAGCTAAGAAACCAATAAATATTGAGGTATTAAAGGATCAAAGAATATGCTAGATGATATTCGTTAGGAAAATGGTTGGAGTTGAGAGTATAAATACTATTTTAAGGAATTAAGATAATGTTCTGAGGATTAGAATATAGTAAGCCATACGCGAATTAGCTAGAGAGGGAGTGTCTATTTTAGAAAGGTATCAGGTAAGGGGCTGAGTTTAAAAGCGTGAAGGGAGCTACGACAATAAATAGAAACTGAAGTAACAGAATGAAAAAGAATATGTTAGGAATAAAGTTTGGAGAGATTTCTGAGAAAAATTTAATATTTGTATAAGAATGGAAAGACTTGGAAAATAGATTTTTGCAATAGTATTAGTAATACAAAGATTTGAGGTTTAAGTTGTACGTGTTAAATGGGGTATAAGAAATTTGAATAAGAAACACGGAAACTTGTGTGAAAACATTCAAGGGTGTTAGGAGGAATGTTAAGTTAGAAAGTTGCGAAGTTTCAATTCATAGGTAAAAAGAATCGAAACTGATAATTTTTGGTGAATAACTTAGGCTGGAGTTGATAAGTTAAGTGGCTAAAGTTAAGCATAGGATGTAAGTTAGAATCGAATGCTATTAGATTCTTGAGTATGGAAAATTTAAATTTTTGCAATGCTATGCTTAAGATGAGAATGTAAGATTGATAACCTAGAATTTTTCATCCGTAGATAGAAATGAAATCCAGTAGCAAACCTTTAGAGTTTAGAAATAAATCAAAGTAGAGTTAGAAAAGTTTGAAGTTAGAGTTGACAGTACTTAAAGAATGTTGTGAGTGAGTGTAATTATTTGTCGCATAAATTGAGGTCAACATTGGTAAAGCTTAAGGGTAGAAACAAAATTTGGGGAAATGTTCTACACCATGGAACGACCTTAGAGAACAAAAAAAAAAAAAAAACCCAAGCCCTCATGTGGATTGTGACTACCCCTGTCTTTAACAACCCGGGATTCGCCTATACTCGTTCCGGGATTCGCCTACACTCGGCTTAGGTCCCGAGTGTGCCCTCACCCGAGGTTTACCCCGCAGGCTTATTCCAGGGTACACATGTGGGTCATCCATCACCCCCCCTCGGGGGCCGCAACGTCCGCGTTAGCCACTTTTCCTTCCGGTTGGTACAGGCTTTGTACCATTTGTAACGCGCGGGCCTTATCCCGCAAGATATTTCGCTTCTGGGTATTGCGCCGCGCTCAAGTATCCTCCGCCTCA
>CM039508.1:25091427-25165054 GCA_022432975.1 Begonia masoniana | reverse complement strand
GGACCAAGAGGATGCCTGCAACACACAACTATCCTCCCTTTTTAAGAACATCACACCCTTGCAAATTTGAGTTCAAAACAGGAAGCGGTGGAGAAGATGAAGATGAAGAAGAAGGTGCAATGGGTAGGTCTAAGAGAAAGTTTTCCTGCAAAGGAGTGTTTGGGTTCTCAGAGAACGTAGAGGTGTTTTGTATATATTTAGAAGTGTAGTGTTATTGCTTCTTTTGGCAAGATGATCTCTCTCTCTCTTCTCCTCTCTCTCTCTCTCATGCCAACACTAAGTTGATTGCTAAGATTCCTGATGCTGAGATTGTTTACTGTATCCTACAGGAGAATTCAGAAAGTAATATAGTTTGCTTTAGTATTATTATTCGATTTCATCTTGCGAAATCTAAACGTTTAATTTCAATCTTCGTTGTTTATATGTTGATTGGAGCTAAATGGTGCATACCTCCAATCTTGTGACCAACTATTACTTGTGTATTAACAAGCAAATAACCATTTAAGGAATTCATTTGAGACTTAGTCTGGGTTCATATGGTCTCCTTTTTTTCGAGAGTGGATTGATGCAACTTGTCACGACATGGAAATGGCAAGACGAAAATGCATAGGTCGACGACTTGAGGTCGGAGACTCACGATCGCTGATCTAAGATTGGTTTATAGAGAAAGACTTGACCAAAAATAATGTTATAACGACCACGAGATGAGGCAAAGGTCCACATAATAATCACAAAATAAACCACAACTAATAAAGTTTTTTTTTTTTTTTTTTTTTTTTTTTTTTTTTTTTGTTTCTGAATGTTAGTCTTGATGAAGTAAGTAAATTCCTTTCTGTAACTAGCGTTGCGTATGTATATCGAGAAGTAGTTGAAATGTCGCCCTTAATTCTATCGGAAGATGTCTTCAGAAAAGCCATCGGATGATGTAGATTTTGCCCTACCGGTATGAGTGGGTATTATGCTTTGTCGTTTAGTGATCGGTATATTCAATTTACCCTATCGGAAGAAGGAGATGAGGGGTTTTGTCGTTAAACCCATCGGCAGATGCGAGATGACGTCATCGGTAGATGTAGGAGGACTTTTGTCGTTTAGTCATCGGTGGGTGTAGAACAAAGTCGATCGGATGAAGGAAATCATCTGGCTGACGTCATCGAAAGATGTAGAGTGTATTTTGTCGTTTAGTCATCGGTGGGTGTAGAACAAAGTCGATCGGATGAAGGAAATCATCTGGCTGACGTCATCGGAAGATGTAGAGTGTATTTTGTCGTTTAGTCACCGGTAGATACAGTCTACCGAGAGATGTCCTTTGTTTTTCATTCGGCTGACGTCATCGGCATGAGTCTTCTATTTTGGTTGTTTTCTGCTTCTTCTGTTGACTTTACTCATCGGCGGATGCGTTTGACTTCTGCAACTTTTAAAATGTTTTCACGATTCAAACTTCTATTTCTTTTGACTGATTATTCCTTAACATTTCAAATGATTTCTGCTGCAAGTTTTAAAAAAAAATATGGTAGAAATTTTAGTCATATACGGGCATTGTGTGACGAACCGGGTTTAGATAACTCGAGGCGTTACAATTTTTGACAAAACCATACTTGACTCACTCATGTTCCATAAGTTTCACTTGCCAAGCTATGACTCTTATTTTATGTCTAGGAATATTTCATCTAATCATTTGATTTCGTGGTTACTTAGAATTGGATGGGTTGATAATTGTTTTGATGTTATTATGAAATTATATGCTTATAACCGAACTCTTTTTGTCCTTACTATATTTATTGGATACAAAAGCAAGTATTATTTGCCCAAACATGATTATGAAGTGATGAAAAGGACTAGAAAGAAAGAAACTAAAGGTAAACCTCTTAACGAGAAGATAAGCCCTCGGATCCCTAAGTGTACATTGACATTTAAGTTGAGTACTAGTTTGATTGAATATCTATTTTTTGTTAATGCTTGGGAATCTTTTTTGCTTAGGAATGACTTGAAATTATTTGGTGATATCGTAACTTGTCCTAAGAATTTTGATGTAAATGCTAATTTTTACTTCAAGTCATGCTTTGATAGAATTGAAATAGGTACTCAAATTGTTAATGAAATTATAGTGGGGATACCCTTGTTGGGAGATTATACGCATAGTAATTCTTCTTTTGTGAACTATTTTTATTTGCTCAATGGATGTGCCATTTTGTTATTAACGTTGATTGAATATTATTGGTGGTTAAAAGGCTTTCAATTATTTACGTTGATGAATGTTTACTTTTTAACTCTTTTTAAATTCAAAATTGTTAGTTCTAATTTGGAAGAAAACCTACTTCGGGCGGACCAACCATTAGATTTGAGGTCAAATCTTCATTCACCCAGAGAGGATGATGTGCCTACGATTCCTAACCGTCAAGCACAAGCCAAGGTATGTATTTTGACTATTTTATTTACTAATTGTTTTGTGAAATTTGTAGGAAAAATGTTTACTTAAAGCTTGGAATTTTAAAGAGGGAATTTGTCTTCCCTTCATCAATTGTGTAACCGAGCTAATTGCATAATTTTTAGTTTAACTTTAATTTGGCAAACAATGGCCTTTAATGTAATTTGGACAAACATTTAGTCCTTATATTTAGTCATGCATAATTAGGCATTTAGGGGTAGATTGTGTGGTTATGATTAGTTGGTGGCATAGGTGTTTGGTAAACTCATGAGCCTTAAGAGCAACAAGCCCATGAACAATTAAAGAGGAAATTGGGTCATACATTATCAATTTAGCCCATGAGAGGATGGGTTTGCAAGGAAAGCCCATAAGCTTATGAAAGTTTCAGCCCACTTAATCTCACATGAAGCAGCCCAGCCCAGCCCAATTAACAAATTTGATTGCAGCTTGCTCCTCAATCCACGACGAAGCCCATCGAGTAGTTCAGTGAGAGAGGTGATCTTCAGACGATCTTCAGCAAGCGACCACGGGATTCAGAGATCGACGTCGAGCACTCTGCGAGCGCACGGATTGCTCACCTGGACTAGCTGACCAACCGGAGCCCTTCTCTGCTCCAAGCAAGCGGCCTCGTCAGCATTGAGCTCCATTTCGCGAACGCCAACAGAAACCTTCCAACGGCTAGATTCTCTTTTATCTCGATTTTTTTCCTTGTTTTGTTGCCTCGGTTTTCTATATTATTTGCTGTGTTTTGAGCCATGTTTTAGCACTTAAATATTTTCCATTAACTATATAAAAATTCTGGAATTTTTGGTGTTTAAAAATCGGCCTAAAACTAATTTTAAAAACCGGTTGTTGAAGTGTTATTCTCCTCGGATTTTGTTAGACTTTTGCCTCTGTTTCATGGTTATTTTTGCCTTGATTTTTCTATGCTACTTTACTATGAATGAGCCACGAAATTTCATTTAAGATATGTGCTATTAACTTGTTTCAAAATCGGAATTAAAGGATGCATAAATTGATCCTAAAGTTTGAGCTATAAAATCGGTTCATTTATGTTACTTTTCTTCTCGGTTTTGCATGTTATTCCTCTGATTTTTCTTGGCATCTTTTGATTATAATTGAACCATGTTTTGCATCTAAATGTTGTTTCAATAACTAAAGATTAATTCTGAAATTTTGATGCATGAAAGTCGGCTCTAAATTTTTACTTAAAAATCTGATTCTACTTGTTGAATGCTTATTCGGTTTCTCGAGTATGTTCCTCTCGATTTCTTTGTTAGTTTGCTGAATGTTTGCACTTGGATTTAGCTTATAATTCATCTATTAAATGCTGTAATTTAATTGCACAAAATTTGATTTACAAGGATGATTAATTTTCTAGCTAAAAATCGGTTATATTGAATATTATGCACTTAGAAAATTCTACTCTATATAACTTGAAATTTCAGCATATTAACTATGATTAAATTAGTGATCTAATTGTATTGGTTGCTGTTTTTGAAGTTATTTAGTTGCTATTAATATTATTTTGAGTGATTCTAATTAAAAGTCGATAACTTGATTGAAATTGGTTAGACTTGTGATAATTGCACGAATTGAAAATTTTATTTCTAAAACTAGTTATTGTTAAGTGATATTGAAACGTAAGTTGTTTATTGAATACCAATTTTTAAATATTGATTGTGAGCATGATCCTTATTTTACTTTTGTCTTAGCTAGGAAACATTCCTTAGTACCTAAAATTTTTCCTAAGACAATTAATCAAGATAATCACCTCACAACTTTTGGGATAAAACATCTCAGTCAAGAACTTGAAATTTAAAAATTAAAATACTTAGACATGACTAATAGGAGCGGCTTTGCACGTGACACACCCCATAAAGAATCAAATCGTTCGAGGGACACTCCCCCTCCCGAACCTACACATCATGAATGTGAGACTAGTACTCAAGGAGGTATGCAAGGACAACTCGATGTCTTAACGAGCGTAGTTCACAACCTTGCCCAACAAGTCCAATCATTATTGAACAATCCTCCCCGAAAAGAATCCCAAGAATGAAATCCTTCACGAGAGACATCTTCTAAGGTTATTTCCGAACGTCCTAGGCGTAGAAATCCTTTTCCACAACCCTTAGAGGAAGAAGAATGGGATGTGCCCCAAAGAAGGAGATCCCGATATTTTGAATCGGAGGATGAGGATTGGGCACACAATCAAGAACCAAACATTATCTCATTTAGTGGTCTCTATGGTAGTGATGAATATTCTATTTGGGTTAAAAGGTTAGAAAAGAGATTTGCTTATAATTATTATGGTGAAAGGGCAAAAGTTAACTTAGCCTCTAAGAGTTTAACCAAGAAAGCTAAATCTTTGTGGGAAAGATTTGTAGTAAATTTAAAAAGAAGTAAGAAGGAAGACATTTTGAAGGAAGAGGAAAGTGAACGATTAAAGGAAAAATTATCACAAGGTTTACCACCTATGCATGGTAATACTTACCAATTGGATGGAACAACCCAAGAGCACCTTCATTCAAGTGGAGTCATTTGGCATCATAATCTCCTTTATAATGAATCACCCACCTCCCAACCCTCAAATTTACCCTTCTTCAAAACAAATCCCATTTGGGAAAAAATTGTGGAAGAGGAAAAAATGCTTTGCCATTTGAAAGAAGAGTCAACATGGCGACAAGAAAAGATAGAGTTAAGTTAAGAGAGTATTTTTGGAATTTCTAATATGATCATTGGTCTACCACACTCCCTTCCGAATATTAAAGGAATAAACCCTTCTTCCCAACCATACCTAAGGAATAAACTTGAGGAAATTTCCTTACCATCCCCCTCAATTAGGAAGAGGTTTGTTTATGGCTTTGGGCCTCACTATTACCTTCCCACATTGCACCATCAAGCCCAACAAATAAATAGAAATTTTACTTCCTTTGTGTTTCACAAACGCCCCATCTTATTAGTGGGAGAATTATCAAACCCACGTATTCTATTTGGCTACCACAAATTCTACCATAAAACTAGAGTTAAGGTTCAATTGGTTAGAAATTTTATCTTTGCAGTCTTAAGAGAAAAAGGATTATTTCTTTGGTCAAAGGACTTTAGCATTTCCACCTCACTACATGTCGGATTTGATTACTTTGGAAAATTTCGTCCCATCATTGAGCAATCGCCCTCCAAAGTAACTTTCGAATCCAATTCTACCACCCTTAACAAAGAAAATTTTAGCAAGACCATCCAACCCCCTTGCCATTTACAGTATCATTTGGTGATAGATTCTCAAACGAAAGAACATACCCTCATTGCATTCAAATTCGAGCCTTCAAAGAGTAGACAAGAAATCATAGGAGACAATTTTGGGGAGAAGTTAACAAACGGATTTGAGGTCAAATCCTCAAATCAACCGGAGAGGATGGCATGCCTCGGGTTACATTCAAAAGGAAAATTGGCAAAGTCCCAAACTTTATATCTTCTCTCTACTTATTACGTGTTTTTCTCTTGTAGGTATAATTCTTGGAAGGAATGCATATGGAGCACTTGGAGGAAGTCACCAACTAGCGCGATGGGAATTTGTCGCCCCGGGCCCCTATCTTTGTAATTTTTTTTAATTTTTGAACTTATTTGGCATACATTCGCCTTTATTGTATGGATTATATAATTGCATCATGCATTAGATTGTGTGGTTAGGGTAGATGTATGTTGGTGGATTATGGGTTGAAGAAATTCAACCAATTATTCAAAGAAAAAAGGCCTTCACAAGATCAAGCCCAAAGGAAGCCATGACCCAAAGAAGAGCTCACATTTAAAGGTATGATTTTGCAGGTACAAGAGTTAGTGGCAACATGGATTGATGATGTGGCAAGATTCCCTCCATTGATCGATTTAGGCATGACATTCATCTCCTCCCTAGGATGTGTGCTTGTTTGCCTTGATCTTGGCCATCCATCCTTTTTCATCCAAGAGCCACCATTCATTCATCCTTATGGAAACCCTAATCAACCCTTTGGATCTCTATAAAAGCATGGCATTGGTGAATGTTTTACAACTTTTGTCCAAATCAATACACTACTATTTCTCTAATATCCAAGGTGTTTCCTTTGGTGTTTTCCTTGGTTCTTTGAACCAAGTGGAGTAGCCCTCCATTATTAACTTAGCTTGGGTTGCTAAGTTAATTTTTACTCATTCCCTCGTCTTCTCCATTGGGAGTTGGAGTTGAGGACGAAAATCCCGGCCTACGGTGGTCATTTTTCCTACGGGAAAATTGTTCACACGAGAGCTTAAACAGTAAGATCGCTCTACGAGTCTACCAAGGGTATTTCCTTTACTTTCTTGCCATCACATTTTCACACACATCACCCTTGAATTTTCGGCCATCAAACTCACACACTCCACATTTATTTTATTACATTTTTCTCTTCATTTTCATCTTGCATATCTTCACCATTTGTCACACCCTCTCTTCATCTCTTTCCTTATTTTTCTTTTATCTTTCTTGCCCTCATTATCCACCATATATTCGGCTACTAGCACACACACCACTGTCCTCATTTTTCTTTTGCATTTATTATCATATTTAGTCCATATTTTTGGCCATTTACACTACCACACAACCGAGCACTCTTCTTGAATATTTGTGAGTTTGAACACAACCCTTTTTTAAGGGATTTTGTGTTAAAGAGGCATCTCACGGTTGGAGTGTTGAGTTAGCGGGAGATGCACGATTTGAGGTCAGCAACGACAACGAATAATATGCCGTTGACCTGAAGGAAGGCGTGTGCGCATGTCGGAGGTGGGAGCTTACTGGAATCCCATGTGTTCATGTCATTCCATGCATTTATTTCATGAGAGAGCCGGTGAAAAATTTTGTTCATATATACTATCATCAGGATACATATTTGGAGATGTACGCACACTTCATTCGTCCCGTTAATGGCCAACAAATATGGCCGGTACTAGAGAATCGGATCCCAGTCGTTCCACCCGAGAGAAGGCCACAACCTGGTAGGCCGAAGAAGAAAAGAGTGTGCGATGTCGATGAGACTTCTACGTCAAAAGTTTCGAAGAAGAAGTCGACGATGTCGTGTGGTAAATGTCGGCGTCAAGGGCATAACAGTCACACATGTCCTGAGAGGGGATCCAGTTCAGGTGCTGCTGTTTCGGGTGACACATTTATGGGTTTCCAGACATTTGATGAGACGCAGGTATATTTTTTCTCATTACTCTCTAAATAAACTAAGATTATTATGTTCTAATATAATAATAATCAGAGATGGCAGCCTAACTGGCTGATTTGACGGTTCGACCTGTGAAGACGTTGAAGGTGCCTGACGTTCTAGAGGTCCACCCTTTCGCCTAACAACTAATCTCTCAGCCATTTTAATATACGGTGATTTGAATAAATCTGCAAAATTCGAACAAAAGATTTGAGATTAGCAAATTTGGTGATAGGACGCACTGTGGGACAGTGGTGATGTAACACCCGGGAAATTCTTACAACGTGCGTAGCCCTTGGATAGGTTATTTTATGAGGGTTTAACATATATCATAAGGTTATGTTAAGTATTGGAATTAAAGTGCATAGGATTTGAGTGATTATGAATTTGATATAATGGAACATTAATTGAATAAAGAGGGAAAGAAGTGTCTTTGGAAGAAAGAAATCACGTTAGCATGGCATGTGGCAGAGAAAACAAAAAGTGATGTATGAAGTTTGAAAAGTCAAAAGTAAAATTTGATTTTTGTTTTCAACCAATCAAATAAAATCACATGCTTTTGATAACACTTATTCCTTAAATTGTTAAGTGAGTAAATTAAGTTTGAAGAAGTCAAACTTTAGTAAAAAGCAAGGTAATTCACGTTGGATGCAAGTGTGAAAAAGGAGAGAAATTGGTTGAAAAGTCAAAAGAGTGGTGGAACAATTAAAAGTAGGAAAATGGGGTTTGTATTAAAAAGGGTAATTATGGAATGGAAAGTTACTTTTGGTAGGTAGATCATGCTTATCCATTTGATGAGAAAATATAAAGTGGAAGAGGTTTAAGGTAGTATTGGTTTGAGATAATTAAAAAAAAAACAGTAAAGTAAAAGAGTGATATTTGTAGAAATAAAAGTAATTAAAAAAGGAAAAGTGAATGAAATGGGTTTTGAGGGATGGAATTCACGTTGGAACATGAGGAAGAGAAAATGTGGGGTTGCTTTTCAATTTTGGTGAAATTTGTGGTAGATTTTAAAAGTGGGAAAAACTTGGTTTTAAATATTTGGTAAAGTAATGTGTTAAAAGGGTAAAAACCCTTATTTCTTCTCATCTTCTTCCACGATCAAGAGCAGCCACCATTGGAGGAGTTCCTCTTCTTTTTTCTCAAGCTTCTTCAAGGATTTAAGGTAAATTTAAATGAGTTTTATGTTGGGTACCTTTAGGTGTTGATTGGTGATGTTTTAGTGAGTTTTTGGTGAGATTTTGTTATGGTTTGGAAACCCTAAAGGGAGGACTCCGAATTTTTGAGTTCCTTGCTGGTTTTCTCTCTAATGTTTGATGGTTTAAGCTTAGGATAGGTTAATTAGGTTGTTTATAAGGTTAAATTAGAGTTTTGGTGGAAGTTAGTAAAAATCGGTTTTTAGAAACATTGATGCCCGATTCTGTTTTTGGTGTTTTTGGTTCGGCCAAGTGTTTGGTTGTTTAAATTGATTGCTTCAATGGATAGTAGACATAGAGAGGTTTACAGAATGGGGTGGTACGTCGAAATCTGATGAAAAACGAGAAAGTTATGACCGTTTGAAGTTTGACGGTCAATTTTGGGTCAACATCGGGTTTGAGTGTTTAGGTTGAAAGATTTGTGTTAGTTGATTTAGTTGAATTCTTTAGAATCCGTTGGAGTGTTACTAAGTTGAGTTTTCATTATTTTAGGTGATCGAACGTGTGATTTGATTAGACGAAGTGGACGAGAAAGTATCGAGCAACCAGGTAAGTAGTGGACTGCTTGTGTTTTGCCTTCGGGCCTACATCACGGAACGGTAGGGATGTTTGGTTGTTTATTTGTTTGTTTTGTTTTTGTCTTGTGTTGTGCATTGTGTGTGACATGCATCATGGTTTTTAAACTACGAAATACGTGTTTTGAGCATTGTTTGCAAACTGTGAGAGTGAAATGTAAAGATAAAAGATATGTGAGGCAATGTGACCTTTTGCGGAGTCGCCTCGTCGTGATTTAGTGTCTGAAAGTATGACAGTTTCAGGAGGGTTCCACAAAAGGTGTGTGTGGTCTCTTGTGGTGTAACCTCGTCGCGATTTAGTGTCTGAAAGTATGACAGTTTGGGAGGTTAACACAAAAGATGCACGGTGTTGTCTGGTTGAGTCACCTCGTCGCGATTTAGTGTCTGAAAGTATGACAGTTCGGGAGGTGCCTACCAGTGAGTTGATAATGAACGAGGTTCATTGATCGACATGGGAGAAGATCATGTATGGCCGTCCCGTGTGTGAACACGATGTGTGCCTCGGATCTGGCTCTGAGTGGTCAACGCGTGACCATCCTGTTAGGATAGGTATCCGCTTGACGCACAAGTGAAAGTGATGAGTAATGAAACGAGAACGAGTGAACACAACTGAGAGTTAGAAACCGCATGTATTAGGGTTGTGGTGAGGGTTGTTGTGTAGTGTGCATTGTGTTTTCGTATGCATTATTCCTTACTTGCTAAGCATTAGGCTTACGTTTTGTGTTCCGTGGTGTAGGTATTGACAGTTGTACAGGTGAGTGCCTTACGGAAAGCCAGGATTGGGACGCAGTTGGTGATGTACAGGGCATGCCGGTGCGGGCAGTTGTCGGGGCGTCTCGACCATGGTCTTCAGGAGATGTGGGAATTAGTATTTTGGTAGTTTATTGTAAATGCATGGTTGTTGTATATAGTCATAGTTCAGAGTGATGTGTTATCCTGCATAGTGGATTTTCTTTATTTTGGTTGATAGCATTTCTCGACAATATGTTGATTATTGGAGATTTCGCAGATTAGGAATATTCTGGATCTGGTTGGGATTGGATTTTATGCAGGTATTTAGCATTTTGGAGGCGCCATTTTCAGGCGTTACTTTGCCGAAATTTTCGGGAAGGACGCCGTGGTGCTTAGCGGTTAAGATTTAGGGTAATTAACAGGTCTAGATTTATTCTAAATCATGTTTTAATCGGGATTAGAGTGAGCCAAGTAGCGCACCGAGCCAGGGTGGGTTCGGGGGCGTTACAGGTGACCGTCTTCTAACAGACATCGGACACATTGTGGGACAGTGGTGACTGTCCTCACTTTGGAAAATCAGAGATCGGACACACTATGAGACAGTGGTGACCGTCCTCTCTATGGAAAATCAGAGATCGGACACACTGTGGGACATTGGTGACCGTCCTCTCTATGGAAAATCAGAGATCGGACACACTGTGGGACAGTGGTGACCGTCCTCTCTATGGAAAATCAGAGATCGGACACACTGTGGGACAGTGGTGACCGTCCTCTCTATGGAAAATCAGAGATCGGACACACTGTGGGACAGTGGTGACCGTCCTCTCTATGGAAAATCAGAGATCGGACACACTGTGGGACAGTGGTGACCGTCCTCTCTATGGAAAATCAGAGATCGGACACACTGTGGGACAGTGGTGACCGTCCTCTCTATGGAAAATCAGAGATCGGACACACTGTGGGACAGTGGTGACCGTCCTCTCTATGGAAAATCAGAGATCGGACACACTGGTGACTGTCCTCACTTTGGAAAATCAGAGATCGGACACACTATGAGACAGTGGTGACCGTCCTCTCTATGGAAAATCAGAGATCGGACACACTGTGGGACATTGGTGACCGTCCTCTCTATGGAAAATCAGAGATCGGACACACTGTGGGACAGTGGTGACCGTCCTCTCTATGGAAAATCAGAGATCGGACACACTGTGGGATAGTGGTGACCGTCCTCTGCTAGAGATCGGACACACTGTGGGACAGTGGTGGCCGTCCTCTCTATGGAAAATCAGAGATCGAAAACACTATGGGACAGTGGTGCCCGTCCTCTGCTAGAGATCGGACACACTGTGGGACAGTGGTGACCGTTCTCTCTGTGAAAAATTGGGATATCTCCAATTTGTTACCTAAAAATCGAACGAAATAACTTAAAAATGATAAAATCATACCCTGGAGTAAGTTTCGGTCGAATTTATGCAAAAAAATTGCCGGACGTTGGAGAGAAAATTGATCTCGCTGAGCAGTTTTTCGAGCGTGAAAAGGTTTGGAAATGTCTCTGGACTGAATATATTTTGAGAGAACGGACGCACCTTTAGATGGTCATGACCATCCTCTCTCACCCTAATTTAAAGAACGGACAGACTCTTCTTTCCAGAGACTATCCGTTTCGAATATAGTAGAACGGATAATCTCTTGAAAGTAGAGTCTGTCAATTCTATGGAACGGACAGTCTCTGTTTTGCAAGAGACCGTTCGTTCTACGACAAAATTCAAAAGAGGACGGTCATAGGACGGCCGCCGAAGTTTGTTTTGTTACTTTTTTCATACTTCAAGGTTTGGATCGTGAAACATTATACTTTAAGGTTTGAATTGAAAAAATCGGTTACTTTGAGGTCTAAACTGGTAATTTCCCTATAAAAAAATGTGTTTACTAAGTTCAAGAGAAGTGACATTAAATAGTATTTTTCATCAACACGTTCAGCAACAGGAGCGGGCAACTCTTCTTGCAAAATTAGGGCATGTTGCGCCAAAAAGTTGAGGAAGTTTGTTGAGTTAGTCAATCGGTCTACAGCTACTTTTATTGAATCAATAACAGGGTCCTGCAAATGAAAAGCCTGGTTGAAAATTAAGAAAAACACAAAAAACAAAAACATTGAAATTTAATGGAAAACCTTTTTAGTAAAAAATTCATGGTCAGCAAAAAAAAATCACTATAATCAAATTAATTTACAACTTAATTTTGCGACTCAGACAACAATATATAGAGTAATGTAAAAACTTCAAGGTTGAATGTGGGTCAAACACCCAAACTAGAATTAGGTCACAAAACTATAACTATCTTCATATTGACACGAACTCACATGAGAAATCAAAAACACATTCTTATAGGCCTTACCCCAAACGAATCTAGAATACTAAACTCTCACAATGTCTATTTTAAAAAAAAATTGATGCAAGAAATAAAATTGCAAAACTCTAACAAAATTATCTACTCTTTCACAAAGGTCCATAATGGGCCAACTCATCTATTGCGTGGTCGATGAAAAATCAAATGAAATGTGAAATAACACACAAGAATAACCACGAATCTAGAGGAAACTGATGTGAACCGAGGAGCGATAAATCTCGTTGTCAAAGACTATAATCTATTAGAAGATAAAGGAGATCCAACGAACAAAACTTCACATGGTTTAGTCGTGGAAAGCTGAGGAAAAGAGCCATCACAACAAAAGCAAAAGACTATAAAAATAAAGAGCTTTGTAGCATGGAAGTGAGCCCCACAAAATTGGCAAAAGAAGACCCATAAGTCACAAAGTTGGGCTCCACAAATCCCAATGGATTGGATAGAGAAGGGTAAAGATCCACGCAAACTACAAAGAGATAAATATTCACGTGGGTTGGAAAGAGATAAAAATCCACATGACTTGGTTTATGATGTGATCCAAGTTGAGACAAAGTCAAAGCCCAATAACAAGGATCCAATTGAAGATACGGGCAGCCCAATGACTAAAGCAAGAAGCCCAAGATTATTGGAAGATCTTTTGAAGAAAGAGTGCAGCGTACATGCACACGTTATAATTAAAAAAGAGGGTGCGATGCACATGTGCATATAAGAATTAAAAATACATGTGCCATGCACATGTACATGTAGGAATTAAAGAGGACATACGCCAAGCACATGCGTATATGAGGAATTAAAAAGTTACATGCAAAGCACATGCAAATTATACCAATCTCGTAGGAAAAGATCTTATCCAGCTGAATCTACTCAAATCAATTCAAATCATGTTCAAGCGTAGTTTAAACATGAGATGACAACTGATCATGCAAAGGATCATTATCTCACGATTTTATTAGTTATTTTATCATTATTTTTGTTTTTTTTATTATTTAATTTAATTTTAATGTGTAGCCTATTTAAGGGCAAAATTATTTCAAATTAAGAGAGGAACAAGTTTGAATTAAAGCTTGAGTTTTTATAGAGGATTTCTCTTTAGTTCTTTGCGAAGAAAACCGATCTTCTTCAAGTCACGCTTGAAGAATCTTGCTTGATAGCTTTAGCTCTTACCAACGAGTTTGGTCTGGGTCAAGCTCCTGTTTTGATAGCTTCGGTTCAGCCAACAGGTATGGCTCGGATCAAACTCCTATTTTGATAACTAGGGTTCCATCGAATTCTTCGATTGGGGTCTTAGTTCCTTACTTTGTTCTTGAATCGAAAAGGCGTTCCTTTGAATTATTCCGCGTTGTTGTCGGGTCCCGGGTCCTTTCGCTCCGAGGTTCGCATCAGTTGGTATCAGAGCTTCAGTTCCTTGATTCAAGAAGCTATCTTTAATTTTGTTATCAATTTTTTCTTCATCTTATTCTATTTGTCCTACTAGTCCAAAAAAAAAAAAAAACACAAAAGAATTCATTTTTTTTTCATTCTTATTATCAAAGTTTCAATTCTTATCATTGATTTTTTTTTTCTCTTGAATTTGTCTTCACAAAAAAAAGAGTTTGTCAAAAGTAAAAAAAAAGAGTTGTCAAAAGTAAAAAAAAAAAAAAAGAGTTGTGAGAAGTAAAAAAAAAAAAATCGAAATTTTGTTCTAGAGATTTTGAAAATTCTATCATTTTAAATTCAAAAATTCGTTCTTAAATTCATAGATAATAGTTCTTTCAAAATTCAAATTGTTGAATTTTCATTCGGAATATTGTTTTTATCCAAATTTATTCTTTGAAGGTTCAAATTTTTTGAATCTTCATTTGAAATATTGTCTTCGTCTAAACTTTTGTCTTATTTAAATTGTACCCTTGATTTAATCATCTTTACAGGTTTGAACTTTGATCTTAAAGGTGTGATTTTTTTTGTTTGGCTTGTTGAATATTTACCATCGATCAAATTCTTACGTAAAGAACAAAAAGTAAAATCTAGAGGTAAACGGCAAGAGGGTGAAACTATTATAGAAAAAACCTTAATTTTTTAGCGAAACACGAGTGGAGTGACATCCATTACTTGATTATTATTTTTACTTCTAACAATTTTCTTTTATTTTCTTATTGTGGTTGAAAAAGAATATCATGAGTGGAGAACACAACGACGTTGATTTAAAATTATTCATGAGAGCCATGCAAGATCAATATACGGCTCTAAATCGGAGAATGGAACGATTGGAAACTCCGACCCCTAGTCATGCACGACAAAGGAAGGATTTTGATGGAGAATTCGAAGAGTATAGTGGTTATTACCCAAAAGAAAGAAATGAGGGGACAAATCGAGAAGACAACAATTTACGAAATATCAAGGTAAGTAATCCACCTTTCCAAGGGAAGAACGACCCCGAGGGATATTTGGATTGGTAACTAAAAATAGACTTGGTATTTGAGTTTCAAAATTATTTGAAGGATAAGAAGCTTAAGTTGATCACCATGGAGTTCACGGACTATGCTAGTATTTGGTGGGATCATTTAGTTAAGAACCGGAGGAGGTAGGGTAAAGCACAAATCCGCACATGAGAAGACTTGAAGGCCATCATGAAAAAAAGATATGTTCCATCATACTACTATAGAGACGTGTGTCGAAAGCTCCAAAATTTGACACAAGGTTTCAAAAGTGTGGAGGAATATTATAAAGAGATGGAGGTAGCCATGATAAGGGCTAATGTGGAAGAAGATAAGAAAGCAACCATGGGTCGTTTTATTGGGGGATTGAATCGAGAAATTACGGATGTGGTGGATCTACAACACTACATCGACTTGGAGGAGTTACTACACAAATCAATCAAAATTGAGCGGCAACTAAAGGCTAAGAGAAGTACTAGGGTTGGTACAACATCAACCGCAACTTGGCAAACAAATTGGAAAAATGAGAAGCCAAAACTGAGAGAGGATTCTAAGGAAAAAATTGTCCAACAATTAAGTGTTACCATAAAAAGCTAAGGCTGAGACTTCAAATCCAATTAGAACCCGAGAGATTAAGTGCTTTCGGTGCCAAGGGTTCAGACATATAGCTTCAAATTGTCCAAATAAAAGAGCTATGATTTTAAGGGACAATGGCGATATGGAGAGTGTGAGTTCGAGTGATGGTGAGATGCCACCACTTGAAGATTATAGTGACGTTGAGGTAGAGGAACCAATAAAAGGAGATCTTTTAGTCACAAGGCGAGTATTGAATGTGCAAACAAAGGAAGATGGAGACAAAGTACAATGTGAGCATACAAGATGCTATGTGCACAACAAAGTTTGTAGTTTGATCATCGATAGTGGGAGTTGCACCAATGTAGCAAATACATTACTAGTCTAAAAGTTGAACTTGAAAACCGAGCAACATGCAAAACCATACAAGTTGCAATGGTTAAGCGATTGTGGAGAAATCAAGGTGACTAAACAGGTGAAAGTTCCTTTATCAATTGGAAGGTACCAAGATAAAGTTTTATGTGATGTAGTGCCGATGCAAGCTACACACATACTTTTGGGGAGACCTTGGCAATTTGACCGAAACGTCAAGTATAATGGTTTTGGTTTACAATAGAAAAACTGTTATCTTTACACCATTAAAGCCATGAGAGGCAATTGTAGACCAAGAGAGGATTGCAAAGGAATTCCAAAAGATTTGGATTGAAAAAGAAAAAGAAAGTGGTGAAAAAAAATTAGTTGAAAAAGAGGCCAAAAAAGAGAGAGCAAGTGGTGAAAAGAAAATAGCTGAAAAGAGTACAAAGAAGGATGAAAAACCGAGGGAGAAAGAGAGAAAATATAACGACCCACCGGGCTCCCCTGACAGGCCGTGCAGTCCGGCCCACAGGACCACCAACTCTGTCACGTGGTTTCCCTCAGGTCGTCCGACGTGTACTCACGATCTTCTCCAACCACCTGGTAAATGAGAGTTTTTACCTTCCTAGGGATTCGAACCCAGGCTCTCAGGTCTTCATAACCATGGGTCCATCATCCCTGTTACCACTTGAGCTAGATCGTGAGTACACATGGGACGATTTGAGGGAAACCACGTGGCAGTGTCGTGGGCATGTGGGTCGGACTGCACGGCCTGTCAGGGGAGTCTGGCGGGTCGTTACAAAAAAGAGTAGTTCAAGTGGTACTCCTCACTTGTAGCCTAGGTACTAGTCCTTGAGGTCTTGGGGTTCGAGTGGGGAGGGAGGAAAAAACTCCCTTCAAGGGGGGAGAAGATTGTGAGTACACGTGGGACGGCCTGTCGGGGGAGCCTAGCGGGTCGTTACAAAAAAAACGCCTTTTTTGTAATGACCCAACCCCCCGATGGGCCATGCCGTGCTGTCCCAGCTCACACAGGGCCCTGCCGCGTGGTTTTCCGAAGGTCGTCCCACGTGTACTCACGATCTTCTCCCCCCTGAAGGGAGTTTTTGCCTCCCTCCCCACTCGAACCCAAGACCTCAGGGACTAGTACTTGGGCTACAAGTGAGGAGTACCACTTGAGCTAGTTCGTGAGTACACGTGGGACGGCCTTCGGGAAACCACGTGGCAGGGCCTTGTGTGAGCCGGGATTGCAGGGCCTGGCCCATCGGGGAGTTGGGTCGTTACAGAAACGCTGTGGAAAAAGAGAGAAAAGTCAAGGGAAAAGAGAGAAAATTCGAGGGAGAGAGAGAGAGAACAAAAGTCGAGTGAAAAAACAAATTGCGTTGATGAACAAAAGTGAGGATAATCATGAGATGATTTTGCTTTTATATAAAGATGTTTATTTATCATCTAACGACTTACCAAGTTTTCTTTCAAGTGTTGTTTCTTTTCTTTTGTAGAAAAATAAATATAAAATTCCCGAGGAGTTTCGAAGAGGAATTTCTCTGTTGAGGGAGATTAAGAAGCAAAAAGATCTCGTACCAAGTACGTTAGTTCCAAGTCAACAAGAAACATCAAACAGGTTTGAGAGGTTGGTAAGGCCATATGATTTTTATATTGCACCTACTATATGTATAAGGTTGATAGATAATATGCAAAATTACTTTATTGGAAAATTTGTCATTGATTACTTTGCACACAACTTGGTATATGACAAAATTGTAGATACATATTTTGCAAGTTTCAAATCTGATTTTTACGTTTTAAAAGATTTTAATTCTATTAGATATTATTCACTGTTTGATATTATTGATTATTTTAATTCTTTAAATCCGTTAAATTTATTAACTTTGTTTACTAAAAAGTATGCTTTTGTGCATAAAAGAAAGAAAAATGAATTTGTTAAGAAGTTTCATGCAATGGTGAGATTTATTTTTGAACCTGGAGATTTGGTTTGGCTATGTCTACAAAAAGAAAGGTTTCTGAACAAACGAAACAACAAGCTACAACCTCGAGGATATAAACATTTCCATGTCCTAGAGCACATCAACGACACCGCTTACAAGATCAACCTACCTAGTGAATACGGTAATGTAAGCACATCTTTTAATTTTACTAATTTATTTTTATATGATGCAGGAGATTCGAGGACGAATCTTTTCGAAGGGGGAGAGAATGATGTGAACCGAGGAGCGATAAATCTCATTGTTAAAGACTATGATCTATTAGAAGTTAAAGGAGGTCCAACGAACAAAACTTCACATGGTTTAGTCGTGGAAACCCGAGGAAAAGAGCCATCACAACAAAAGCAAAAAACTATAAAAATAAGGAGCTTTGTAGCATAGAAGTTGTAACACCCGGTTTTACGGGATTTTATTATTCTAATATATAATGGCATTTTGGTAAATATGTCAAATTAAGTCCGTTTTGCGAAAGGAAAGTTTTAATGGAGCCTTAATAATAAATTGAAATTTATGGTGAAATAAGAAAATTTAGAGAAACCGAATCGTTAACTAAATAACGAGATAAGTAAAAAAAATAAAATAGAAATCAATGGAGGGGCAATTAAGTAATTTTTCAAACCAAAATTTAATAAAACATCACAAATCCCCTCCCCCTCCCACGATTTCTCACTCTGCAATTTTATTTCCAGAGTGCCTTGGCGATTCCTCTCCCCTCTCATGCGATTCTCTCTTCCGACAACCGGCATTCCATTTCTGGCATTTCGTTCTTCACGCTTCTTCTCCGTCTTCGCTCCTTAGCTAAGACCTTGTGCTTTTGGAATGTTAGATTTCGGTTTTCACGGAGTTAAACAATTAGGATTCGTTTAGGGTTTTGTTAAAAACGTGAAATAGGGTTTGAAATCGATAGGTTTACCGTGATTATGACTCTAAAGGGCGTATTTACTATTATTGGTGAGAGTTAGTTGGATTAATGAGGGTTGTTGAGGTTTTTGGTGGTTGGAGGTTTTAAAAACTTCATTGATGGAGGTTTAGAAATTCACGAGCATGAATTGCTCGATAAAATACCCCAACGAGTTAAATTAGAGTTTTAGGAAATTTCCTTTAGCTAGGAGTTTTGTAGTTTTCGAAACTCGATGGTTTAGACTCGATTTAATGAAGATTGTTGTGAATTGACATAGGTGAACAACGTTCGTGGACGGAGCTTAAATTGCAATGGACGCGAGATAAGTCTTCGTGACTGTAACACTCGGAAAAAATTCTATAAAATGCGTAACCTTAGTCTAGGTTACATTCTGAATATTTAATGTTAATTTAGAGTTTCCCTAAGTCATGGAATGGAAAGTGAGAAATTTGAAGAGGAAACCCTAGAGTTAAGTGGTTAGAAGTTTATGGAGTTGAATTTATTTAAAAGCAATCAAATTAGAAAGAGAGAATTAGAGAGAAAATAAAAAGATAAGGTGGTTGTTTAATGAAGTAGTTGTTTTAATGTAAATGATTTAGAAAAGTGAAGAGTAAAAAAAAGTTAAGGTTGAAAAGTCAAAGGAAATTTTAAGGGAACAAAATATGAAAGAAAAGTGGTTTTTCACGTTGGAATTAAAAGAGTAAAGGTGGTGAGGTGATTTTGTAAATTTGAAGGGTTGGAAAAGTCAAAAGTTAAAAGGAATAAAGTTTAGAGAAAAGTGGAAAGTGATGTTTGAATTGGTCAAACCTTGTGATTGGTGAAAGAAGAGAAAAATGGGGGATGTGGGGTGTCTTTCACGTTGAAAGTGAGAAGGAGAAAGGGATGAGGTTAAAGTGATAAAATAGTGAAGTTAGTAGGTGAAATTTTAAAAGAAGAAAAATGGAAAGTTGTTGTGTGAATTTGATGTAAAGGTAAAGGTAACTTTAAGTGATTAAATGTGAAGGCAGGGAAGTCTTCAACGTTGAAAAGAAGAGTAATCATTGGAGAGGGGGGGGGGGATTTTTACAATTTTTAAAAAATGGGTAATGATAAAAGTGAAATTTTGGTGGTGTAAAAGACAAAATTGGTCTTCTTTTCCACTTCTCTCCCACGATTTTCTTCATAGCCCTAAACCTCCATTTCTGAAATTTCAAGCTCTCCTTGGTGAAGGAAATAGCAAGGATTTAAGGTGGGTTTTAGGTGGTTTTATTGTTTTATACATAGTAGTGTTAATTTTTGGTGTTTTTGATGATTTTTGGTGAGGTTTAGCAAGAGTTTAGAAACCCTAATGTGGAACCTCCGAAAATTTCTTTTCTTGGTGAGTATTCTTTCTATTTTTGATGGTTTAAATGTTAGATAGATTAATTTAGGTTATTTTTAGAGTTAGATTATAGATTTGGTTGAGTTTGGAGAAAAATCGATTTTTGGAACATAGCTGGCCGATTCTGTTTTTGCTGAATCTGATTGGCCATATTGCATGGTTTGCAAAATGGGTTGTTTCAATGGATAGTAGACGTGTAGAGGTTTACGGAATGGGGTGGCATGTCAAAATCCGTTGAAAAACGAATAAGTTATGGCCGTTCGAAGTTGGACGGTGGAAATTGTGGGAATTTCGGATTTTATTGTTTAAGTTGTTAAAGTTTGTTTAAATTGTGTTGATTGGACTTAGTTTAGGATTTTTAGAATGTTACTAAGTTATTTCCCTTAACGTGCTAGGTTGACAAGCGACGAAAGGAACAAACACGTGCAGGAGTCCAGGTAAGTAGAGGACGTTTGTGTTTTGCCTTCGAGCCTACACGATGGAACGGTAGGGATTTGTTTGTTTGTTGTGTTTGTTTTGTGTGGAGTGGAGCATTGTGTGTGTCATGCATCATTTTTTTAAACTACGAATTGAACGAGTTTTAGCATGCTTTGAATTGTGAGTACAGAACGTAAAATTTGCTTGGAATGTAAGATTTGCAAAAGTGTCTCGAGTAGTGATGAGCTCCGACCTGCAAATAGGACTCAAGAACTCGAAGAAGACCGGTTAGCTTCGGGTGACACAAATCCGAGAAAACTGAGAATGGAAAATGTAAAAGAAATATCAAACGTGCTTGAAATTTAATGAAATTTTAGGTGAATCTTGTGAAGTGAGTGAGGTGTGTGCTGGTGAAAGTCGTGGTCCAGATTCGTTAAGATGAAGGATTTATGGAATGTTTTCTGAGAATCGGCCAGTGAGTGCTTCAATGGAGCTTCCGGCAAGAGTTTCTTCCAAGGAAGAAAACTCGATTCAAGGAACCGGTTAAGACCACTCCTTGCTGTTTTCCGCTCTCAAAAGAGTGGAGAAGGAGGTGGCAAAATCCACTCCAACTAGCTACCAAGCTAGAAGAATGGTTCGGGGGCGCAACCCCACGGTTGTTGTCAACCGAGCTTACCTTAGAAGCTCTTTGCTCCAAGCTTCTTCTTCTATTGAGAGAGAAATCCGTGGGTGCTCATAAATCAACCAAAAAAAGTTACAAACACCAATGCCATGAATATATAGACCTAATGGTGGGCTTGGGTTTGGGCTTGGGCTTGGACTTGGACTTGGAAGAGGAATGATGGTCACCATGTGGGCTTGAGCCATGTCTTCAACTTCAATGGGCCAAACCAAGCCACCAACTAATCCTATCATTCATCTAATCCTAACATGCATCTAATAAAGTTTAAACAAGAAGGCCAACGTTTGCCAATAAGTTTGAAATTTCAAAAAAAGCAACAAATATTAAAGCTCGGGAAGACAAATTCCCATGTGAGCATTAATGTGTCTCTTTAGTCTTTCCACATGAGGAGATGCTTCGGTTGGTCAACGTCTCCAGCTTTAATCTCCCACTTCAAGTCATCCACGGTGTCCTCCAAGTCTTCACACGAACTATGACCTGCAAAAGAGACAAGTGTGTTAGTCAAATTGTGGACTCGGGTCTGGGATCGTGTAATGGGCCTACGGGGCACATCAAGTAGAACGATTTCTACTCGAGAGGAACGATGAAGTGTCTCGAGTAGAACGATTTCTACTCGAGAGGTACGATGAAGTGTCTCGAGTAGAACGATTTCTACTCGAGAGGTACGCCGAAGTGTCTCGAGTAGAACAATTTCTACTCGAGAGGTACGATGAAGTGTCTCGAGTGGAACGATTTCTACTCGAGAGGTACGATGAAGTGTCTCGAGTAGAACGATTTCTATGAGAGAGGTACGCCAAAGTGTCTCAAGTAGAACAATTTCTACTCGAGAGGTACAATGAAGTGTCTCAAGTAGAACGATTTCTACTCGAGAGGTACGATGAAGTGTCTCGAGTAGAACGATTTCTACTCGAGAGGTATGATGAAGTGTCTCGAGTAGAACGATTTCTACGAGAGAGGTACGCCGAAGTGTCTCTACGAGAGATGTGTATTTACAACGTGAGAATGAAAAGAACACAACTGAGAGTTAGAAACTGCATGTGTTAGGAATCGAGTGTGCATTATGTTTTGTATGCATTATTCCCTACTTGCTAAGCATTAGGCTTACGTTTTGTGTTCTTTGGTATAGGTAACGAAGTGTTAGCAGGTGAGCTTGATGAGGAAGCCAGGACTAGGAAGCAGTCGGCGAGGTTCGAGGTATGCCGGTGCGGGTATTTGTCGGGGCGTCTCGGCCATGGTCTTCGGGAAGATCTGGGCGGAACGGTATTTTGGATTGTAGTTAGTTTTCAACTATTTTTAAATTCGTGATATTTGGAGGTTTGTAAGAGTTGTCGTTTTGGTGGATTGTTGTATAAAAGACTGTGTTTTATAATGTTGTAAATAATATTTTGAAACTGTTTCGAATATGTTTTATAAACCGTTGGATTTTCAGGATTTGGTTTTAGAAATTTCAGTCGTTATGCCGCTCGTTTTTTTCGTATAGTAAGCAACGTCAGGTTCATTTGTTTCCTCGTTATATTTGGAGTCGAGATTTTAACAAAAATTATTTTTAAATTTTGTTTTAAATGCTGGATTGGTTAGCAAAGTAGTGCACCAAGCCAGTGTGGGTTCGGGGGCGTTACAAGATGGTATCAGAGTAAAAATGGTCGAGTCGTTCAAAGGATTACCTGAAAATGCCGGCCGCCATGCAACGTTCTTCACCGACTGTAAGTATTTCTTTCCTCTTTTAGTTAGTTATATCTAAGATTAGATTGTTTTAACCCTGTACATGATTAGAGTTAAAATGCTGAGGAACCTAAGACAGCCAGGATGACCCAGAAATGAACCAGAACAACCTAAGGATCCTAATAAGCAACTCCGGGATTTATTGAATGTTCAATCGCAACTGCTGGGAGTTTTTATGAACCAAGGTATACTGGCAAACCTTGGAGCTGGGTCCAGCACAGTGACGTGCCTCGGAGGCCCGTTACAAGATCTCAAACCCGGACCCAAAATTTAACTGTTCAATGTTCTAGCGACTTGTCTCTTTTTGCAGGTTTTGATTCACTCATGGACTTCACTTGGGAGCCGACTATGGAGGATGAAGAGAAACCTTTCCATGTCATCCGTTGGAGCATTCTTACGGAGCTTGAAGACGGTCCTATGGGAATTTGTCTTCTCGGGCCTTGAAATTGTAATTTTTATTTTTCTCAAAACTCATTGGCATACATTAGCCTTTTTGTAAGAATTTATAATTTGCATTGCATGCATTAGATTGAATGGTTAGGATTAGATGGATGTGGTGGATGTGGGGTTGAAGACAATTCAACCAAATTTTCAAAGCCAAGGAAAAGACCTCAACAAAATCGAGCCCAAGGAGAGACTTGGTCCAAAGAAGAGCCCACTCCTAAAGGTATATTTTTGCAGGTATATGAGTGGGCTAGAGCATGGATTCATGACTTGGATGAATCTGGACCGTTGGTGCATTTTTGGCTCGGATCTAAGGCTTGGAGGTCGTCTGGCGCCCGCGAGGGCAGGGGCAGCAGGGCGCGGGGGCAGCAGCTGGTTGGCGCGGGCAGCAGCAGCGTGGATCGCTGAGCTGGCGCAGGCGCGCGCCTCCCTGATACAAGCTGTGCGCGCGCTGGCGCGCGCTGATTGGGCATCTCCGGACCCCCTCGGATATTTCACCTCCTCCACTCGATTTTGTCTTGATCAATGGCCCTAATTTCATCTCCAAAACCCCTCCACCTTAGGTTGCCTATTTAAGCATAGAATTGGTGATTGTAAAAAAACTTTTTGCCAATCAATACACTAATATTTCCCTAAATATCCAAGGTTTCCTTTGGTGTTTTCCTTGGTTCCTTGAACCAAGAGGAGTTAGCCTCCATTGCTAGCCTAGCTTGGGTTGCTAGGTTAGCTTTTAATCATTCCCTCATCTTCTCCCTTGGGAGTTGAAACGAGGACGAAAATCCCCGGCCTACGGTGGTCGTTTTCTTCACGAAAAACGTGTATCCGGGAGCTTAAACCGTAAGCTCGCTCCTCGGATCCACCAAGGGTTTTTTTTACTTTTATTGCTATCACTTTTGCACACAAATCACTCTTTACTTTTCAGCTTTTCATTATCTACACACTCACTTTCTATTTTTCATCGTTTCTTTATTTCCATTGCTTTACATTTCCTTGTCATTTCTAACATATATTGTAATCTTATTCTCTTTATTTTCTTGTAATTTTGCTTCTCTCTACTAACCTATAATCTCGGCCATTATATTAATATTTTCCTTCTTTATTTCTTGCCTTTAGTTTAGTATTTTATTTCAATATTCAAATATTGTTCACTAGCACCCAACCGAGCACCAACCTAGCATATTCGTGGGTCGTACACGGGCCCCCTTTCTAGGGGCCCCCGTGTCAAGTGGTATCAGAGCCACAAGGCTTCCCTTATGGTTTTAGTGCCTTGACAATAGTCAAAATTCGGCACAAAACCGGGATAGCAGCTCTTTTAAATTTCCGCATTAATCTTCTATATATTTGTGCTAACTTTGAGTTATTTTGTGCTAATTCCATTTTTATATTTTACTACCATTATTTTTGCTATATTATTACTTGTTCTAATATGGAAAAATATGGTGACGATCCTACAAGAAAACGCACAAGGTATAGCTCACAAATCTCGTTTCCTTATTTTTCGGTTTTCTTCTCTTTCTTGTACCACGATTCTTCCTTTTTATTTTGCTTCATTATAATCCTTATTTTGCCCTGAATCTAAGCCGAAACTCTGCTGAAATTTTGGTAGAAAAGTAAGTATAAAATTGGCCTAAGGAAATTGCAAAACCGGTTATATATTGTGCACAATCTTCACGGTTTTCTCTTTATCTTTAGCCACGATTTTTCTTGCATCTCTTTTATCATTTGAGCCTTATTTTAGCACTTGATTATTGTCCAATCCTTATATTAATATTCTGGAAATTTTGGTGTTTCAACTTGGCTTAGATCTATTGCTATCGAAAAATCGGGGTATTGTTGAAATTATCGCTTTAATTTTGTTTCTTTTGTCAAGCTCGAAATTGTCTAATATTTTTGCTGGATATTGTTCATGTTTTAGTTCAATAACTTGCCTAATATGTGATGTTAAATGAGTGCACGAAAGTGGTTTAAAAGAATTTAGCAAAAGCATGAATTAACGTAGCAAAATAGAGCTAGACATTAGATTAAAATTTCTGCTATATTTGACTTAAATTCCAGCATGTTATTTGGACTTAAATGATATTCTAAATTTTATTAGTTGCTGTTTTTAGAGTTAATTAGTTGTTATTAATATTACTTTAAGTGATCCTTAGTTAAAGTTGACAACTTGATTGAAATTTCTTGAAAATTTGTGATGAAAATGTTCATTTCTTGATTGTGTTATTGAGTGTTTATTGCAATTACTAAGTTGTTGGACTATTTTAGCATGATCCCTATTTTCAATTTTTGTCTTAGCTAAAGATTATTCCTTAGTGCCTAAAATTGTATAAGACATTAAGAAGATAACAATTACACAAATCTAGGGAAAATTTACTTAGACAAGAATTTCAATTTTTTTAATTAACTCACTCAACCATGACTAACCGTAGTGGACTCAATCGAGAATCACCACACCAAGAACCACATCGAGCTAGGGATACTCCCTCACCCGAACACCCCCGTTACGAAGGAGAAACTAGCTCACAAGGAGGCATGCAAGGACAAATTGATGCCTTAACAAACATAGTTAATAGCCTTGCCCAACAAGTCCAAACAATGCTGAATAACCCTCCTTGTAGAGATTTTCATGAACGTGTTCCTTCTCAGGAGACCTCCTCTAGGGTTATTCCCGAACGTCCTAGGCGTAGAGCACCTTTTCAACCACCTATAGAGGAAGAGGAATTGGTTGAACCCCAAAGAAGGAGACCACGTCATTTTAATTCGGAGGATGATATTTGGACGGAAGATGATGAAGAGTACCGACCCAATCGTCGTAGGGACAACGACGACCTCCGTAATGTTAAGATGTCAATTCCCCCTTTCAATTGAGCTTGTGACAGACACACATATCTTGATTGGGTTGATAAGGTGGAGAGAGTTTTTGAATGTCATGACTATTCTGATCGGGTCAAAATCCAACTCGCCTCTCTTGAACTAACGGGCCATGCCGCATTATGGTGGTCCAACCTTAGAAACCAAAGAATGCGAATTTTAGAATACCCCGTTTCAACTTGGAATTCCATGAAAGACGAAATGCACAAGAGATTCGTTCCCCGACATTACAAACATGAACTCTTCCATCAACTTCACAACCTCAAACAAAATTCTCTCTCGGTCGATGAGTATATCACGGAATTTGAGACTCTCAATATGCGTTGTGCTATTGATGAGCCTGAAGAGCAACTCATCGCGAGATTCATTAGGGGTCTGAACCGTGATATTGGAGACGCGGTTGAAGTACAACAATTGCAAACCATGGACATGGTCATTCAACTTGCCCTCACGGTGGAAAGACAACTCAAACAAAAATGCAAGACAAACTTCCCGACTAAATTTCTACCTAGGCACTTAGATCAAGACAAGCCCAAACCTCCATGGAAGAACGAAGAGAAAAGGCCCATTAACCGTAATTGGCCACCTAAAACCCCATTCAACCAAAACAAACCCTCTCCTACGGACAAAAATCAATCAAACCCTCCTAAAGGACTAAGAGCCCGTGATGTCCAATGCTACAAGTGCTTAGGCAAGGGACACTACACAAATGAATGTTCTAACCGTCGAGTGATGGTTATCAAGGAGTCAACCGGAGAATGGGAGAGTGAGAACGATGAAGGTCAATACCTCGATAAAGAGGTAGGATAAGAGGTTGATGATGAGAGCGAACACGAGTCGGATGAGTGTGCTGCTCAAGACGGACCACTTTTAATGGTGATTAGAAGATCCCTTGTCTCTAAAAATGTTGAGGAGGACTGCCAACGCGAAAACATTTTTCAAAGTAGATGTGCAGTCAAAGATAAAGTATGTTCGGTGATTATAGATAGTGGAAGTTGCGTTAACGTAGCTTCCCAAGATATGGTTAACAAGCTTGGATTGAAGTCGACAAACCACCCTAAACCATATAAGTTGAGATGGTTGGATGATAGAGATGACATTAAAGTGACCAAACAAGTAACTATTAATTTTACTATTGAAAAATATAAGGATTCGGTTACTTGCAATGTCGTGCCGATGAAAGCAAGTCATCTTCTATTAGGAAGACCATGGCTCTACGACCGTAGGGTACATTATGATGGTTACCTCAACAACTATAGTTTGAAATTCGGCGGTAGAAATATCAAATTACTTCCTATGACCCCTGAACAAATTGCTCATGATGATGCGCTTAGGAAGGAGGAAAAGATTAAAGAAAATCTTTTGTTAACCAAAAAAGGAATGAGAGCTGCAGTAACTAAAGGAAAAACGGTGATTCTTATTTTATTCAGAGACCGAATTATGGAGCTTGGAGAGATTCCCTTACCGATTCAAAACCTCCTTAAGACTTATCAAGATGTTTTTCCTGAAGAACTACCCCCTGGGCTACCCCCGATTAGAGGAATAGAACATCAAATCGACCTCCAACCCGGTGCTATGTTACCAAATCGACCGGCCTATAGGATGAGGCTTGAAGAAGCAAAAGAATTACAAGATCAAGTCCGAGAATTATTAGGGAGAGGATACATAAAAGAGTCGATGAGCCCATGCGCTGTACCTACCCTATTAGTACCTAAAAAGGATGGCTCTATGCGAATGTGTGTTGATAGTAGAGCTATCAACCAAATAACAATTAAGTATAGGTATCCTATTCCTCGGTTAGAAGATATGTTGGACGAATTGAGTGGAGCATCAATTTTCTCTAAAGTTGACTTGAAGAGCGGGTATCACCAAATACGGATGAAAGAGGGTGATGAATGGAAGACCGCCTTCAAAACAAAATACGGATTGTTTGAATGGATGGTTATGCCATTCGGTCTTACAAATGCCCCGAGCACCTTTATGCTGTTAATGCATCATGTTCTTAAGGAATTCCTTGGGAAATTTGTTGTCGTGTATTTCGATGACATCTTGGTGTATAGTCGCGACCTCCCATAACATGTCAACTATCTCGGGATGTTATTTCAAACCCTCCGTCGTACTAAATTGTTTGGGAATTTGAGTAAGTGCTCCTTTGGGCAAGAGAAAGTTTACTTTTTGGGTTTTATCATTTCTAAGGATGGCTTGGAAGCGGACGAAGAGAAGGTTAAAGCCATCAAGGAGTGGCCCACTCCTAATAGTATCACTGAAGTCCGTAGTTTCCACGGATTAGCCTCTTTTTACAGAAGATTCATTAAAGACTTCAGTTCTTTAGTCGCTCCTATTACGGACCTCACCAAGAAAGGAGTTGACTTTAATTAGACACTGGCATGTCAAGGAAGCTTCGATATGATAAAAGAAAAACTTTGTCAATCACCCGTTTTGGCCCTTCCCGATTTCAACAAGGTTTTTGAGATCAAGAGTGATGCCTCCGGTATTGGCATTGGAGCTGTATTGATGCAAGATGGTAAACCTCTTGCGTATTTTAGTGAAAAATTGAAAGGAGCTGTTTTGAACTATTCAACTTATGACAAAGAGTTTTATGTCGTGATTAGAGCTCTCGAACATTGGCAACATTACTTACTTTCAAAAGAGTTTATGATTCACTCCGACCACCAATCCCTTAAGCACATTAAGAGCCAACACAAACTCAACAAGCGTTACACAAAATGGGTGGATCTTTTGGAAAGATTCCCCTACATTTTAAAATATCTGAAAGGATCTGATAATCCTGTTGCCGATGCTCTCTCTCGAAGACGTATCCTCTTGACAGAACTAAGTGTTAGATTTTTCGGATTTGAATGGATTAAAAATTTGTATGCATCCGATAAAGACTTTGGGTTGCCTTATCAAGTTTATCAAAATAAGGCTGAAGGAGGATATAGTCTTGTGGATGGTTTCCTCTTAAGGAATGGAAAATTGTGTATTCCACATTGCAGTCTAAGACAATGCCTCATTAAAGAAGCTCATGGAGGAGGATTGTCTAGACATTTTGGAGAAAAGAAGACCCTAGAATTATTAAAAGAAAAATTCTATTGGCCTCATATGATGAAGGACGTGCACCATTATATTGAAAAGTGCATTTTGTGTAAAAAGGCCAAAAGCAAGGTTCTACCCCAAGGACTTTACCTTCCCTTACAAGTTCCTACGCATCCTTGGATGGAAATTAGTATGGATTTTGTTTTAGGGCTACCACGGACAGGACGTAACAAAGATTCTATTTTAGTTGTGGTAGATAGATTCTCCAAAATGGCGCATTTTATCGCCTGCAACAAAACTGACGACTCTGCTGCTATAGCCAACCTCTTCTTCAAGGAGATAGTTAGACTCCACGGTGTGCCTCAGTCTATTGTGTCGGACCGTGATACCAAATTTTTGAGCACCTTTTGGAAGACTTTATGGAAGAAGTTGGGGACTACACTTTGTTTTAGTACATCCTTTCATCCCCAAACGGACGGTCAAACGGAAGTGGTCAATAGAACCTTGGGGACCCTTCTCCGAAGTGTCATCGGTAAAAATCTCTCCAATTGGGATATCGTACTACCCCAAATAGAATTCGGTTACAACCGAAGCCTTCATTCCACCACCCAGCAAACGCCCTTTGAGGTAGTATATGACTTTAACCCAAACACACCATTGACACTTGTTCCTATTCCAACCCAGGACCTAATCAACCCTTCGGGAGCGAATAAAGCAGAGCAAATGAAAAAGTTACATGAAAAGGTTCGCCAAACCATTGAGAAGAATAACGCCAATTATGCGAAGCATGCGAATAAAGGACGAAAAGAGGTAATTTTCAATGTTGGAGATTTGGTGTGGATACACCTTAGGAAAGAACGGTTTCCCGCTAAAAGGCGCTCCAAGCTATTACCTAGAGCTGAAGGCCCCTTTAAAGTTTTAGAACGCATAAATAACAATGCTTACAAATTGGAGTTACTTGGCGATTATAGGGTATCATCCACCTTCAACGTACAAGATTTGTCCCCTTATATTGGAGAATTGGGACATGAAGAGGAGGCTGAGCTAACGGATTTTAGGTCAAATCCTCAGCCACTCGGAGGGGATGACGTGCCTCGGAGGCCCGTTACAAGATCTCAAACCCGGACCCAAAATTTAACTGTTCAATGTTCTAACAACTTGTCTCTTTTTGCAGGTTTTGATTCACTCATGGACTTCACTTGGGAGCCGACTATGGAGGATGAAGAGAAACCTTTCCATGTCATCCGTTGGAGCATTCGTACGGAGCTTGAAGACGGTCCTATGGGAATTTGTCTTCCCGGGCCTTGAAATTGTAATTTTTATTTTTCTCAAAACTCATTGGCATACATTAGCCTTTTTGTAAGAATTTATAATTTGCATTGCATGCATTAGATTGAATGGTTAGGATTAGATGGATGTGGTGGATGTGGGGTTGAAGACAATTCAACCAAATTTTCAAAGCCAAGGAAAAGACCTCAACAAAATTGAGCCCAAGGAGAGACTTGGTCCAAAGAAGAGCCCACTCCTAAAGGTATATTTTTGCAGGTATATGAGTGGGCTAGAGCATGGATTCATGACTTAGACGAATCTAGACCGTTGGTGAATTTTTGGCTCGGATCTAAGGCTTGGAGGTCGTCTGGCGCGCGCGAGGGCAGGGGCAGCAGGGCGCGGGGGCAGCAGCTGGTTGGCGCGGGTAGCAGCAGCGTGGATCGCTGAGCTGGCGCAGGCGCGCGCCTCCCTGGTGCAAGCTGTGCGCGTGCTGGCGCGCGTTGATTGGGCATCTCTGCACCCCCTCGGATATTTCACCTCCTCCACTCGATTTTGGCTTGATCAATGGCCCTAATTTCATCTCCAAACCCCCTCCACCTTAGGTTGCCTATTTAAGCATAGAATTGGTGATTGTAAAAAAACTTTTTGCCAATCAATACACTAATATTTCCCTAAATATCCAAGGTTTCCTTTGGTGTTTTCCTTGGTTCCTTGAACCAAGAGGAGTTAGCCTCCATTGCTAGCCTAGCTTGGGTTGCTAGGTTAGCTTTTAATCATTCCCTCATCTTCTCCCTTGGGAGTTGAAACGAGGACGAAAATCCCCGGCCTACGGTGGTCGTTTTCTTCACGAAAAACGTGTATCCGGGAGCTTAAACCGTAAGCTCGCTCCTCGGATCCACCAAGGGTTTTCTTTACTTTTATTGCTATCACTTTTGCACACAAATCACTCTTTACTTTTCAGCTTTTCATTATCCACACACTCACTTTCTATTTTTCATCGTTTCTTCATTTCCATTGCTTTACATTTCCTTGTCATTTCTAACATATATTGTCATCTTATTCTCTTTATTTTCTTGTAATTTTGCTTCTCTCTACTAACCTATAATCTCGACCATTATTTTAATATTTGCCTTCTTTATTTCTTGCCTTTAGTTTAGTATTTTATTTCAATATTCAAATATTGTTCACTAGCACCCAGGAGCAGGCTTTAGTGGGGAACGATTTAGAAGACTAAAGCCTCCACCATTTGAAGGTCGTTTGACTGATCCGACAACTGCTGAGGGTTGGATATGCACTATTGGAAATATGTTTAATGTCGCTGAGGTGGATGAAGAAAATAAAGTGAGGTGTGCTACTTTCCACCTATCTAACAACGCCCAAAGCTGGTGGGAAACGGTAAAGGCTACTACTGGTGTTCAGGGCATGACTTGGGAGGAGTTTAAAGAATTATTTTATGACAAGTACTATAACCGGATAGTCCAAGCTGCAAAAAGAATGGAGTTTATGGCATTAAAGCAAACCGGATCAGTAGGAGAATACATTCAGCAGTTTGAATCATTTTCCTGATTTGCCAGTCACCTAGTTAGCAGGGAGGAAGACATGGTATTTCAGTTTGTACAGGGTCTGAAGCTGGAGATATATATGTTGGTGAAAACTTACGGGATTGATGGAGTATCGTTTGCTAGAGTGGTGGCTAAAGCATTAGAGGTGGAAGAGGCTACTGACAAGTGTGTTAAGCCAGTAGAAGCCCCGAAAAGGATGTTTAAGGATATTACAGACCAGGTGGGCAGAGATGAATTATCTTCCCAGTTTCAAGGAACGAAGAGGCCGAGCGGCGACTTATGTAACACCCGGCTTTACGGGATTTGAATTATTCCAATATAAATGGTATTTTTTTGTAAATACGTCAAACTAAGTCCGTTTTGTGAACGGAAAGTCTTAACGGAGCCCTAATAATAATTAGAATTTTATGGTGAAATATGAAAATTTGAAGAAATCGGATCGTTAATTAAATAACGAGATAATTGGAGAAACAAATAGAAATTAAGTGGAGGGGCAATTAAGTAATTTTGCAAGCCAAATTTTAATAAAAATCACAATTTTCCTCTCCTCCCTCACACTTACATGATTCTCCCACTTCCTCTCTCTCCCTCACAGCGATTTCTTCCCTCCCCTCACGCGTTTCTTTTCCGACGATTGAAGCATCCTCTGATCGACTCAGGTTCCTCGCGATTTCTTCTCCAAACGTCACTCTAGGTAAGGTTCTATAGTTTTGAAAAGTTTATTGGTAGTTTTCGGGTTGTAAAACGATTAGGGTTCGTTAGGGTTTTCGTTGAAAACTTGAAATAGAGTTTGAAATCGATAGGTTTAGCATAAATGCGCCTCAAATGGCTGTATTTATGACTATTGGTGAAAGTTTTATGGTTTAATAGAGGTTGTTGAGAAGTTTGGTAGTTGGAAGGTTTTAAAAACTCCATTAATAGAGGTTTAGAAATTCAGGAGCACGAGTTGCTCGATAAAATGCCTCAATGAGGTGTTTTAGAGTTTAGGAGATTTTCTTTAGCTAGGAGTTTGTAATTTTCTAAACTCGATAGTTTAGAATTGGTTTAAATGACAAATGTTATGTATTGCCTTAGGTAAACAACGCTCGTGGACGGAGCTTGGTGTGCAACGGACGCGAGGTAAGTCTTCGTGATTTGTTTGGCCGTCTTGGCCTACACCATAAGAATGTACGTTAAATTGAGGAATTGGAGATATATTGCGTTTGAGGTAATTAGAACGGGTAGTTAGTTTTAGGTTTGGTTAGGTTGTAATTGTTTAGTTTATTGTTTTTATGTTTCTATTTCGTTCATGGTATAATATTTGTTTACGCATCATTGTTTTCGAAAAGAGCATGAAAATGAATTTCTATGCATGTTTTCACAAAATGAAAAGGTAAACGAATGTAATAAAGGTCACGTCGGTGGCGTGGTTCAGACATGGCTGTCAGGTGAAGCATGTTTTTCTCCCGGTTAGATACGAGGGGCTATCCAATCGACGGATATGCCGCTCCTATCTAGCGATAGTGAAGCCCCAATGACGTAAATGAAATGAATAGCGAAAAGGTAGGACGCATGATTTATGAACTGTACATGCATAGCATTAACATTCACGTGCATTCACGTAGATTTACTGAGCCTCTAGCACACATTTTTAATTCTATGGTGTAGGTGATTTTGAGACAGGTGAGGAAGACGTCCCTCCGCCTGAAGTATGAGCACGTTGAAGGAGGATGGCCCGTGGGTAGGGGTGGGCAGAACCGGCACGGAACCGGTGGACCGGACCGGACCACCGGTTCAGGCCGATTCTTGGGCGATTCCTATCTCAATGGAACCGGTTCCGGTTCCATTGATCTAGAAACCGGGAACCGACGGTCTGGTCCCCGGTTCCATTGATCTAAGAACCGGAACCGTGGGAGTACCGACTTCTTCATTACTTTTTCTGTTTTTCATCACTTTTCTTCATCAGTCATCACTACTACTTCATCACTTTTCTTCGCAGTGATGAAAAACAGAAAAACAAATTTTTTACCATGTAAAATGAAACCAAACAGAAAATTTTAATCCACCAATCTGGGTTTTGCGAAAGCTCAGACAAGATATCTATTCTGGATCACTTAAATTCTGTTAGGTGGAAGTCACTCCAGAGCCGAAGTCCGAATCGGAGTCAGACTTCAGCGCTGAGGAGGGACTGCCCTGCGATTCAGACTTCGGCTCTGTTATCGCGCTTGCCTGCACGCCTGATTGCAGTCGCACTACACTCCTCAAACCGCCGGGAAGAGTCGCCACGACCTAACAGAACGGAGGTAGAGTCGCCATGACCTAACAGTCCCGAACTCGAGGTGACCGCCGGGAAGAGCGAAGGTAGAGTCGCCAAGACCTAACAGAACGGAGGTGCCCTTGAGGACGAAGACCACCACGGCCACTCTCGGAATCAGACGAGACCCTCCCTCGTTTTCCATTTCCTGCCTCTTCGTCTCTCTGTAACTTTCCATCGCTTCTATTTGTGATGTTTTTGCTGGTTGAAGATCGATTTTCATCGATTTTGATAGAAAAATTTTATTTTTTTAAATTAAAAAAAATAAATAAATAAATGGTGGGAAGATCCGGTACTGAACCGGAATCGGACCGGAATTTCGGTACTGGTTCCGGTTCGGTACCGGTTCCTCCCAGGGCCGGTTCCGGTTCTGAGCATAAAAATCCCGAACCGTCCGGGCCGGTCCAGTTCCAAGTCAGAACCGGACCGGCCCGGACCGTGCCCACCCCTACCCGTGGGAGTGCACTGGCAGTCGGTGCGTAATTTTGACCCGTGGGGACGTAGGTAAACGTTTTGAGGAATTGATAGATAGGATATAGGAAATTGTATAGTTGAACATTTTAGGATGTTTGGTGACTAGATAGATAATATATAGTGTTTTGTAGTGTTTTCGATATTTTCAAACAGGGAGAAATATTAAACTTTTAAACGGAACCACGCGGTTCGTTTTTATGAAATTGGTTACGTTTTAAATGCGCTTTGAGTCGGTTTTTAGGCGATTGGTAAAGTGGGGATTGTATGGGGGGAGTAGAGTGGTTGTATTGTTATGAAAAGTATTTGAAGAAATGATGAATGTATGAGGTAGAAAAGAGAATTGTGAAGTGTGTGTGAGTTTGTGTGCAGGGTAACGATGAAAAGGGTGAAGGAAGGAAAAAGAGAGAGAAGGGAGCAGCTCTCTGGATTTCGCTGCCAACCAATCGCAAGGAGATGCGATCAATCGGCAGAGGGGGGTCACGCTCTGGAAGAAATTCCAGAGCGTGTGCCGATCGATCGCCCATAAGGGGGCGATCAATCGGCTGATTGAAGATCAATGGGCGATCGATCGCCCACAAGTGGGGCGATCGTTCGCCCCCCCCCCCCCCAATATTGGCCACAGCCGATCGATCGGCCAGGCATTTCACGGGTGAAATGCCCTGTTTGCCCTCAACTCCCTTGGCCGATGTTTTATATATTTCTTTTAAGGTTTTTAATTTCTTTTCCAAAGAATTTCAATACTTATTTTTAGGTATTTTCTTTAAATGGTTTTATGGACGTTTTAATTTTAATTGGAGGTTTAAAAAAAAAAATTATACGAGAAATTAAGGGAATAGTGTAAAGGTCATTGCAGTTAATTGATCAGAGAGAAGGGAAGAAACCGCAAAAGCAACAACAGATGAGATATCCACAATGTCCAAAGTGTTTAAAGATTCATCCAAGGGAATGTGGACAGTATGCAGGAAAATGTTATAATTGTTTTGAAACTGGACATATTTCCCGAGATTGTACAAAGCCAAAGGTCCTTCGGTGCTTCAGATGTAACAAGCCTGGTCATGTAGCTAAAGATTGCTCTGTATCAAGGAAAGGACAAGCTAAAACGACACCTAGAATCTTTACTATGATCGAGTTGGATGGTAAGGACTAACCAGCTGTTACTTCAGGTACGGTATTTGTAGTTTATTGGTTGTTGATACATTGATAGTTTGGGGTGTGTTGTATATTTAGTTTTAGTGGTAGTGGCTTTCGTAGTAAAGTTAGCTGAACGTTGGTTGGTGGGATATCGTTAGGGCTCTAGTAAGGGAAGAAGTAGCGATATGAGAGAGATTTAGGGTTGTTGATTACGATAGATGTTTTAAAGAGTTTGCTCCAGCGCGACAAACTAGATAGGTGGGCAAGGATTTAAGATGAAAGTTTTCAAAGGAGTGAGGATAAAGGGTATTAAGGAAATGTGTGCCACACGATTTAGTAGGAGCCCGAAACTAAACGGTATATAGATAAGGATGTCGACGATAAAGGAACTCTCCGGGAAAGGGCAGCTAGTGGCGGATGGGAAAGTAAATACAACCTTAGATCAAAAAAGGACGGGTAGCAATATGATCTGTCATTGAAGAGGGGGTTATAAAAGATTTGTTTTGTAAGTAGTAGAGTGGGAAGTTAAAGTGTGGTACACCATTCGAATAGGGTGAATAGTGAGAGCGAGTTTAGTTTAGACCTAAAAAATTTAGAGTGTTAGTGAAGACTCTGAAGTCGAATTGGGACAAAGTGAGTTTGTGGGCATAACGTAGGAGGTAGATAATACCCAGTCAATAAATAAGTATTTGGAACTTTGGAATGCGAGGGTTGCGTAGATAAATAGTAAAACGTGTGATCACCGAGGTATGTAGGTGCAAGAGATGGGAGTGATGAGTAGGACGAGATGGTAGAGTAGAGGGGAATGGGAGGGTAGCAGTAGAGGAATGATAAATTGAGGATAGTCCATCAGTGCGTTTTTGGTGTTATGCTATTGCGGTCGTTATGTAAGTGTTTGTGATGACCATAGATAGGAAAGTAATTAATTAGAGAATTAGCATTAAAAAAAAAAATTATACGAGAAATTAAGGACTAGTGTAAAGGTCCTTGCAGTTAATTGATCAGAGAGAAGGGAAGGAACCCGTCAAAAAGCAAGATCATATTAGATACCACACTGTCCCAGTGTTTCAAGATCATCCAAGGGAATGTGGACAGTATGCAGGAAAATGTTATAATTGTTTTGAACTGGACATATTTCCCGAGATTGTACAAAGCCAAAGGCCTTCGGTGCTTCAGATGTAACAAGCCTGGTCATGTAGCTAAGATTGCTCTGTATCAAGGAAAGGACAGCTAAAACGCCACCTAGAATCTTTACTATGATCGGTTGGAATGTAAGGAAAACCAGCTGTTACTTCAGGTACGGTATTGTAGTTATGGTGTTGATACATGATAGTTTGGGGGTGTGTTGTATATTTAGTTTTAGTGGTAGTGGCTTTCGTAGTAAAGTTAGCTGAACGTTGGTTGGTGGGATATCGTTAGGGCTCTAGTAAGGGAAGAAGTAGCGATATGAGAGAGATTTAGGGTTGTTGATTACGATAGATGTTTTAAAGAGTTTGCTCCAGCGCGACAAACTAGATAGGTGGGCAAGGATTTAAGATGAAAGTTTTCAAAGGAGTGAGGATAAAGGGTATTAAGGAAATGTGTGCCACAAGATTTAGTAGGAGCCCGAAACTAAACGGTATATAGATAAGGATGTAGCGATAAAGGAACTCTCCGAGGAAGGCGCATCTTAGTGGAGGAGTGAATATTACATACAACCTTAGATCAAAAAAGGACGGGTAGCAATATGATCTGTCATTGAAGAGGGGGTTATAAAAGATTTGTTTTGTAAGTAGTAGAGTGGAAGTTAAAGTAGTGGTACACCATTTAGAATATTGGGTGAATAGTGAGAGCGAGTTAGTTTAGACCTAAAAAATTTAGAGTGTTTAGTGACGACTGAAGTAGAAATTGGACAAATTGAGTTTAGTGGGCATAATCGTAGGAGGTTAGATAATACCCAGTCAATAAATTTAAGTATTTGGAACTTTGGAATGCGAGGGTTGCGTAGATAAATAGTAAAACGTCGTGATCACCCGAGGTATGTAGGTGCAAGAGATGGGAGTGATGAGTTAGGAATGAGATGGTAGAGTAGAGGGGAATGGGATGGTAGAGTAGAGGGGAATGATAAATTGAGGATTTAGTCCATTCATTGAGTTTTTGGTGTTATGCTATTGAGGTAGTTATGTAAGTGTTTGATGGACACTAGATTAGGAAAGTAATTAATTAGATGAACTTAGCATTAAAAAAAAAAAAAGTAGAGTTAAGAATTAAGTTAGATGGATTTGAAAGTATAAGTGATAATTGATTTAATTGCAGTCAATAAACGTATGAGTATTTGAGTTAAGAAGTGCAGACTTAAGTGAAGTCAAAGCTTGGAAGATGTAGGAATTTTCATCACCCGATAGGTGAGTAGGGGCACCTGGTAGGTGATTAAGTGTATGGAGTACTTGAGATGTAGTAGTACAACTCAAAAGTCAGGAGGATCGCTTATGGTAGGTAAGTTGAGGAATAACTAAGGCACGACAAATTTTGAGGACAAAATTATTGTAAGGAGGGTGGATTGTAACACCCGGAAAAAATTCTATAAAATGCGTAACCTTAGTCTAGGTTACATTTTGAATATTTAATGTTAATTTAGAGTTTCCCTAATTCATGGAATGGAAAGTGAGAAATTTGAAGAGGAACCCTAGAGGAAACCCTACAGTTAAGTGGTTAGAACTTTATGGAGTTGAATTTATTTAAAAGCAATCAAATTAGAAAGAGAGAATTAGAAAGAGAGAATTAGAAAGAAAATAAAAAGATAAGGTGGTTGTTTAATGAAGTAGTTGTTTTAATGTAAATGATTTAGAAAAGTGAAGAGTAAAAAAAAGTTAAGGTTGAAAAGTCGAAGGAAATTTTAAGGGAACAAAATGTGAAAGAAAAGTGGTCTTTCACATTGGAATTAAAAGAGTAAAGGTGGTGGGGTGATTTTGTAAATTTGAAGGGTGTGAAAAGTCAAAAGTTAAAAGGAATAAAGTTTAGAGAAAAGTGGAAAGTGATGTTTGAATTGGTCAAACCTTGTGATTGGTGAAAGAAGAGAAAAATGGGGAATGTGGGGTGTCTTTCACGTTGAAAGTGAGAAGGAGAAAGGAATGAGGTTAAAGTGATAAAATAGTGAAATTAGTAGGCCAAAATTTTAAAAGCAGAAAAATGGAAAGTTGTTGTGTGAATTTGATGTAAAGGTAAAGGTAACTTTAAGTGATTAAATGTGAAGGCAGGGAAGTCTTCAACGTTGAAAAGAAGAGTAATCATGGGAAGGAGGGGGGGGGGGGGGATTTTTACAATTTTTAAATAATAGTGGTTAGTTTTAAAAAGAAGAAAAATGGGTAATGATAAAAGTGGAATTTTGGTGGTGTAAAAGACAAAATTGGTCTTCTTTTCCACTTCTCTCCCACGATTTTCTTTAGAGCCCTAAAGCTCCATTTCTGAAATTTCAAGCTCTCCTTGGTGAAGGAAATAGCAAAGATTTAAGGTGGGTTTTAGGTGGTTTTATTGTTTTATACATATTAGTGTTAATTTTTGGTGTTTTTGATGATTTTTGGTGAGAGTTAGCAAGGGTTTAGAAACCCTAATGGGGAACCTCCGAAAATTTCTTTTCTTGGTGAGTATTCTTCCTATTTTTGATGGTTTAAATGTTAGATAGATTAATTTAGGTTATTTTTAAAGTTAGATTATAGATTTGGTTGAGTTTGGAGAAAAATTGATTTTTGGAACTTAGGTGGCCGATTCTCTTTTTGCTGAATCTGATTGGCCATGTTGCATGGTTTGCAAAATGGGTTGTTTCAATGGATAGTAGACGTGTAGAGGTTTACGGAATGGGGTGGCACGTCGAAATCCGTTGAAAAACGAATAAGTTATGGCCGTTTGAAGTTGGACGGTGGAAATTGTGGAAATTTCGGATTTTATGGTTTAAGTTGTTAAAGTTTGTTTAAATTGTGTTGATTGGACTTAGTTTAGGATTTTTAGAATGTTGTTACGTTATTTCCCTTAACGTGCTAGGTTGTCAAGTGACGAAAGGAACAAACACGTGCAGGAGTCCAAGTAAGTAGAGGACGTTTGTGTTTTGCCTTCGGACCAACACCATGGAACGGTAGGAATTTGTTTGTTTGTTGTGTTTGTTTTGTGTGGAGTGGAGCATTGTGTGTGTCATGCATCATTTTTTTAAACTATGAAATGAACGAGTTTTAGCATGCTTTGAATTGTGAGTACAGAACGTAAAATTTGCTTGGAACGTAAGATTTGCAAAAGTGTCTCGAGTAGAACGATTTCTACTCGAGAGGTACGATGAAGTGTCTCGAGTAGAACGATTTCTACTCGAGAGGTACGATGAAGTGTCTCGAGTAGAACATTTTACTTGAGAGGTATGATGAAGTGTCTCGAGTAGAATGATTTCTACTCGAGAGGTACGATGAAGTGTCTCGAGTAGAACAATTTCTACTCGAGAGGTACGATGAAGTGTCTTGAGTAGAACGATTTCTACGAGAGAGGTACGCCGAAGTGTCTCGAGTAGAACGATTTCTACTCGAGAGGTACGATGAAGTGTCTCGAGTAGAACAATTTCTACTCGAGAGGTACGATGAAGTGTCTCGAGTAGAACGATTTCTACGAGAGAGGTACGCCGAAGCGTCTCTACGAGAGATGTGTATTTACAACGTGAGAATGAAATGAACACAACTGAGAGTTAGAAACTGCATGTGTTAGGAATCGAGTGTGCATTATGTTTTGTATTCATTATTCCCTACTTGCTAAGCATTAGGCTTACGTTTTGTGTTCTTTGGTATAGGTAACGAAGTGTTAGCAGGTGAGCTTGATGAGGAAGCCAGGACTAGGAAGCAGTAGGCGAGGTTCGAGGTATGCCGGTGCGGGTATTTGTCGGGGCGTCTCGGCCATGGTCTTCGGGAAGATGTGGGCGGAACGGTATTTTAGATTGTAGTTAGTTTTCAACTATTTTTGAATTCGTGATATTTGGAGGTTTGTAAGAGTTGTCATTTTGGTGGATTGTTGTATATAAGACTGTGTTTTATAACGTTGTAAATAATATTTTGAAACTGTTTCGAATATGTTTTATAAACCTTTGGATTTTCAGGATTTGGTTTTAGAAATTTCAGTCGTTATGCCGCTCGTTTTTTTCGTATAGTAAGCAACGTCGGGTTCATTTGTTTCTTTGTTATTTTTGGAGTCGAGAGTTTAACAAAAATTATTTTTAAATTATGTTTTAAACGCGGGATTGGTTAGCAAAGTAGCGCACCGAGACAGGGTGGGTTTTGGGGCGTTACAGTGACTTGTTTGGCCGATCCGGCCTACACCATGGATGAACTTCGTTGATTGAGGATAATTGGAGAAATTCTTGTTTAGTGTAGGTTGGAAGGGTAGTTAGGATAATTGTATGTTAGAACGTTTTTTCGTTAGGTTCTATGTATTGTTTGTGCTTTTCTTTATGTTTATGCTCAAACTCATGTTCATGCATCATGTATGGACCGGCACGAAAAATGAATTTCCGCATATGTTTTCATGAAAAGAAACGCCTAATGAAAAGATATGAAATGCATGTAATCCTGGTCACGTCGGGGTGGGGTTCAGACATGGCTGTCCTGAGAGGATAAGCATGTTTTCCCCCTGCAGATGGAAAGGGCTATCTAACCGCGAGATGTGCCCTCTCTATCTGGTGAGTCAACCCCCGGTGACACCTCCCGCTATGTAACTAAATAATGAAAATGAAATGCATGTTTTTACAAACCTCGCATGCATAGCATGCATTTACATTTACGTAGATTTACTGAGTTTTTAGCTCATAGTTTATTTTCTATGGTGTAGATGACTTCGAAACAGGTGAGGATAATATTCCTCCACCTAACGCATGAGCATGTTTGTAACGCCCCCGAACCCACCCTGGTTCGGTGCGCTACTTTACTAATCAATCCCACGTTAAAACATAATTTAAATAAAATTGACACAGCAGAATATAAAGCTAATTCTTCCTAAGTTCTCTCTAATTTAAAACCTAGCTGCCTAGACTCACTAATTTTCTCAAATCCTAACCTTTAAGCACCACGGCATCCTTCCCGAAAATTTCGGCAAAGTAACGCCTGAAAATGGCGCCTCCAAAATGCTAGGTATCTGTAATAAAATCCAATTCCAAACAAACCAGAATATTCCAACCATCTAACCAACCTACGAAATCTCCAAATAATAATAAAGAGGGAAATAAAATACGAATATCCCTAAGTGAAGAAAGTCCACAATATAGGGCGATACATCACCCTTAACTTAACTATATTCCACCAAACACATAGCTATCCCATAACTGTCAAAAACATCAACCAAAATAATACTTACACATTCCCATCAATTCCACAAACAGTCATTTACAATATTACTAAAATACAAAACCCAACATTCTCCCGAAGACCATGGTCGAGGCGCCCCGACAACTGCCCGCACCGGCATGCTCCGTGAATCTCCGACCGCCCCAAATCCTTGGTTCCTTTATCAAGCTCACCTGTATCTGCGCCGTTACCTACACCATAGAACACACACACACGTAAGCTTACGCTTAGCAAGTAGGGGAAAACAAATATAAAAATATACACACACGACTCTCACACAACCCAAACACGTATACAAGTCTAGCTCCCAAGATTACCCTAACCCAAACACCTATTACACATCTGAGTCTCGCTCCTAAGATGCGTATCCATCCGAGCCTAGCTCCCAAGATGGCCATAACCCTCTGAGTCTCGCTCCCAAGAGGCACTACTCAATCACATCTGAGTCTCGCTCCCAAGATGCACTACTCAATCACATCTGAGTCTCGCTCCCAAGAGGCACTACTCAATCACATCTGAGTCTCGCTCCCAAGATGCGTATCCATCCGAGTCTCGCTCCCAAGATGGCCCTAACCCTCCGAGTCTTGCTCCCAAGAGGCACTACCCAATCACATCTGAGTCTCGCTCCCAAGATGCACTACTCAATCACATCTGAGTCTCGCTCCCAAGATGCGCTACTCAATCACATCTGAGTCTCACTCCCAAGATGCGTATCCATCCGAGTCTCGCTCCCAAGATGGCCCTAACCAGTTCCCTTGCCTCTCAAGCTTACACCATCCCTTTTTACATTTTAAACTCAACGTCACACAAACCAATACAAGACAAAGAAATTACCCCAACAATACAAGTCAAAGCAACCACTCAACCAAGACAATACAAAGCAATAACACAATCCAAAAACAAGACAAAGCAATAACACAACAAGTTTCCTACCGTTCCATGGTGTAGGCCCGAAGGCAAAACAATTACAACCCACTACTTACCTGGCATCCTAGCTCGCTGAGGATACTCGATTACCTGCCCATCTACAGCTCAACCTACGACAAATATTCAAACCTCATTAAAATTAAGCCTACATTTACCAATTACTCTCAAACTACTATTTCTAGCCTAATCCAACTTAAACTTAACTAAACGGGCCACTAATTTGGGTTCGGTAAAAACCAACCCAAAACTTCGAACGCGCGTAACTTTTGCGTCGGATATCATAATCAAACGATTCCAGTGGCCACGTACTCCTCTAATAACCTATATTAATCTGCCAAAAGGAATTTTAAAACAAACGACCATAGCTAGGTCAAAATGGCAAAAACCCGAACTACCCCTTAACCTAGAATTTCCCCTTTTCTAGTTTTTCATCAATTTTTATCAAATTCCTCACCAATCAACTACCCTAACATCCAATTAACATAATCTAACGAAAAATCAAGGTTTCACACAAGAAACCCGAAGCTCAGAGAAAGGGGTTCTCAGATTTTGGTTCAATTCGAGCTCCCTGTTGCTCGGCAATCTTTGTCGGCGTTGAGCTCGGCAATCAGACGCTAAGGGCAGCCAAAAACGGCCGGCGATCGGAGCTCTAGTAGCTCGGCGATCCCCAGCACAGACCGAACACAAAAACAGAGCAAAAACCAACTTACCGGGTCGGTTAGTGTGCGGAATCGGCCGGAAACGCTAGCCCATGGTTCGCCGCCATCGTTTGGCCGGAGACCGTCGGAAATCGCCGGTGAACGGAGCCGCATCGCCTCCCCCTCTCCCCAGTTCTCCTCTCGGCCGTCGGGCTCGAGCTCAAACACAAACAACAGAATGGTTTTTAACCATTCTGTTGTTTTAATTAATAATAATAATAATAATAATAATAATAATAATAATTTCTATTAAAACATTACTATACCGTTTTGCTCTCTCGTTTTCGACCATTCGAATTTCGTTAAATCTCGTAAATTATACATTTTCCTAAATTGATCCTCACCCCGTACCCGGCTCAATTTCTCCAATTAGAATACCCGAACATAAATCTAATTTAGATAATTCTAAGATCCATATTTTAATTAAATCTAAATTCGTGGGTGTTACAATGTTGATGGAGGATGGCCCGTGGGAGTGCGCTGGGCAGTCGACGTGTATTTTGACCCGTGGGGACATCTCGTTAGGGATTTTTATAGTTAGAAACGTCGATAAATGTACAGGGATGTTTAGTTGGGCTAATGGGTGATTAGCTAGAAAACTTACACATTTTGATGTTTTTGAAAATCGTTTATGAATTCTTTTGGTTAAATCTTTTATAGAGGTTATACTGAACTGCTTGGTGACTTGAGTTTCATAAGGAAATGTTTAATTTTTAAACGGATCCACGCGGTTCGTTTTTATGAAATTTGGTTACATTTTAAATATGTTTTGAGTCGGTTTTTGGGTGATTGGTGAAGTGAAGATTGTATGTGGGTAGTAGTGTTGTTATGTTGAAGTGTTGTTACGAAATGTATTTAGAAAAAGTGATGAAGGTGTGGAGTGGAAAATATTGTGAATTGTGAAGTGTGTGTGAAATGTGCAGGGCATGAAAGAAAGAAGGAGGCAGCTCTCTGGAAATTTGGATTCCAGAGAGCTTGCCGATCGATCGCCAGGGAGGGCGATCGATCGGCCCTCTTTGGCTATGCTCTGGAAGAAATTCCAGAGCGTGTGCCGATCGATTGTCTGGTGAGGGCGATCAATCGGCCCTCTTTGGCTATGCTCTGGAAGAAATTCCAGAGCGTGTACCGATCGATTGCCTGGTGAGGGCGATCGATCGGCTGGTGATCGATCGCCAAGGGCGATTGATCGCTTGTTATGAGGGCGATCGATCGCCCCCGCATTTTTGGCAACAACCGATCGATCGGCTGAAATGGCTGATTGATCGGCCACGCAATTTGGGCACAGTTGCCCTTTTTGCCCTCGGTTCAACTGGCCGACTACTTTTCCTTTATTTAATGTGTTTTCTTCATTGGTTTTCAAGGTTTTTAGAAACGATTTCCAACAATTTAGACTTTGACTAATGTTAGAAAAAGAAAAATTTTTACGGAAAATTAGGATGGGATTAAGGGTCACTACAGAAGTGGGCCCCACAAAATTGGCAAAAGAAGACCCATAAGGAACAAAGTTGAGCTCCACAAATCCCAATGGATTGAATAGAGAAGGGTAAAGATCCACACAAACTACAAAGAGATAAAGATTTACGTGGGTTGGAAAGAGATAAAAATTCACATGACTTGGTTTATGATGTGATCCAAGTTGAGACAAAGTCAAAGCCCAATAACAAGGATCCAATTGAAGATATGGGCAGCCCAATGACTAGAGCAAGAAGTCCAAGATTATTGGAAAATCTTTTGAAGAAAGAGTGCGGCATACATGCACACGTTATAATTAAAAAGGGAGGGTGCGACGCACATCCGCATGTAAGAATTAAAAACACATGTGTCATGCACATGCATATGTAGGAATTAAAGAGGACATGCGTCAAGCACATGCGTATACGAGGAATTAAAAAGTCACATGCAAAGCACATACAAATCACACAAATCTCGTAGGAAAAGATGTTATCCAGCTGAATCTACTCAAATCAATTCAAATCATGTTCAAGCGTAGTTTAAACATGAGATGATATCTGATCATGCAAAGGATCATTATCTCACGATTTTATTAGTTATTTTATCATTATTTTTTTTATTATTTAATTTAATTTTAATGTGTAGCCTATTTATGGCAAAACTATTTCAAATTAAGAGAGGAACAAGTTTGAATTAAAGATTGAGTTTTTAGAGAGGATTTCTCTTTAGTTCTTTGCGAAGAACAACGATCTTCTTCAAGTCACGCTTGAAGAATCTTGCTTGATAGCTTTGGTTCTAACCAATGAGTTTGGTCTGGGTCAAGCTCCTGTTTTGATAGCTTCGGTTCAGCCAATAGGTATGGCTCTAGACAAGCTCCTGTTTTGATAACTAGGGTTCCATCGAATTCTTCGATTGGGGTCTTAGTTCCTTATTTTGTTCTTGAATCAAAAAGGCATTCTTTTGAATTATTCCACGTTGTTATCGGGTCCCGGGTCCTTTCGATCTGAGGTTCGCATCAGAAACTCTAGAATCGGAAACCACAAGTCCAGTGAAGGACTCATAATACTCTTAATAAAAGAGATAGAAACATTCTTTGATAATAGATTATTGATAATTGATAATACTCTCAACAATATCATTCCTCCACTATATAGACTCCTTTGGACGGTTACAAGTCACTTTCACCACACACACCTCACTCTTATGCTTATAACAAACCATAACTCCACCAATTCTTAAGCATCTAATTACATTTGTACCCCCAATAAATCTCTTTACCTTACTTCCTATCATCATCAATTAATACTGACCAAGTTTAATCACAGTTTAAACTTAAAAAACATACTAAAAAAGAAATCACATTTTCTCCTCCATGGTATCACCAGACTATCAGAGTTGTCACAATTAATTGCATCTAAATATGTTGAATACTCCCTACTAGACTCAATTCCCTTGAACACATACAATGTAACTCACAGAACTAGTCTCACCATATCGTCGTGGAGTTTGACCATTTATCTTTGTTCTGCCTCTGACAGTAGAATTCAGACGTGAAACTGACTGGTGACGACATCACCCCAAACATTCGTACTGAGCTGACATATTGACTCTGATATAAATTTAGATCTCAGCTTAAACTTCACTCGAGAACTAGACTTTTTCCAAAGTATTCTCAAATAACCTTTTAGAAAGTGATTTGATAAACTTATAAGTCTTATTACTATAATTATATAACCTTATAAAACATAACATTTTGAAAACTTATTGGGGTTTATAAAAATTATTTTAAACGTCGTTTTCATCGGGGTTAGAGTGAGCCAAGTAGCGCACCGAGCTGGGGTGGGTTCGGCGGCGTTACACTTTTTGTGTCATTTAACATGATGAGAGCAACCTTACTGATCTTAACGACTCAACTTACAACAATATACTTATACCTTATTGAATCCATTGTACTTAATGATATCATATTCTTCTTTAAATCAAGAACTTGTGTCACATTACCAAGTGTTCTGATAATTCCATCAAACATTTTGATTTTAATTGTACTAATATCAGCTGTCTTCCATAATACTTTATTACCCTTTAATACAACACCTTCTGAAACAACCTAATTTGTCGAAAATAACTTTCGATTGAAGCATATATCAAACAAACAAGAAAATCTTCATCGCCATGATCTTCTTTTATGAAATCAGCTTCAGCGGATGACATTGACAGTTTTTCTTCTAAGCAGCTCTCTTAATTTCATTATGCAATTTACGTCACTCAACTTTTGCCCATACTTCTGACGAAAGTAGCAGGTTTTATCCTAGTTCATTGACTTGGATAGTCTCTTACATGAAAATATTTTAGCACTTAAAGCACCAATTGTTAAGAAAATTGATCACTCAAACAATCACAAAACTAGAAAAACTTTGCACAAGATTTTTTTGTGGTTCAGACTTTATCACGTCCTACATCTAAGATGCAACTGAAGAATTTCTTATTGATGAACACAAAGTTTACAAAACTTTCTCACCAAACGGCTCTCTTAGACTTCTATACTTATTCCTCACACCCTCTTAATAACCCAGAAATATAAACACTTGTCTAATAACTAGTAAAAGGTTTGCTCTCCCTGTCCATATATTACAAAATAATTGTTATAACTAACTCGATTGTCAACTAAGCAATCTCAGCTTCAAAAGTCTGAATCAATCCCCATAATATCATTTTCCATTAGTGTTAGGTGGACCCACATAATGAAAAAAAATTAATAAAGTAAAAAGAGATAGAGACTAGTGGTTTTTAAAAAAGAAGATTGAAGAGAGAGAAAATAAGATAGAGAGAAAATTTGAAGAGTGAGATTTGACTAGAGAGAGAAGAAAAAAATGATTTTTCTTCGAGTTTTTTGATCTTTGTGTGCAAGATCAAACAATTGATTTTTTTCCATTTCAGCCAAGATTTCAAAGTGTTCTTCGTGTCGACGAGATCTACAATTCTATCAATTTCGATTATTGAAGAGCAAAAGTTACTCAGCTTGTGTCGTCAGTCGATTGGTGATATCACTCTATTTTTCTACTATTTGATGATAATATTGATTCTCGAGATTAATTGATTTTTCTGTTATTTCTTCTAGTTTATTCTAGAAAGGATTATTGTATATCTATTATTTGATAGTGAAAGATCATATCAGATTTTAGTTCTGTGGGCGTAGTCACATTGTCGAACCACGTTAAATTTGGTGTCTCGTTATTTTGTGCTTTATTTTATACATATTATCAATTAGTACAGTAATCTATTTTAATCACAGAAAGAGAGAAAAAATCATTTATCCACTGCATAATCCTATTTTATAGACCATTTTTCCTAACGAGTGGTATCATAGCTAGATTACTAGATTCTCAAGTTTTGTCAGATTTCACCATGATAAATAAAGTTTTTGGCTTTATATTTTTTTTGGATTTCTTGTGTTAATTAAAATGGCCAAGAATTCATGTTCGATGTTAAAATTGAAGTCTGACAATTATTATATGGGGAAAGCTATGATGGAAGATATGTTTTTTTGTAAAGATCTTCATGAGCCAATTGATGGGGGATGTAACGAGACCGAGAGGCGAGACAAATAGAGATTGTAAATTGATGTATCGAAAGTGTTGCTTATATCAGATGTTGTGTTGATGCAAGTGTGTTTCATAATATTGCTACAAAGACTAAGTTGCTCAACTGTGGAAGAAATTAGAGTCACTGAGTTCTCAAAATAAAGCTCTTATAATTAAAAGGCTTGTGAATTTGAAATACGCAGATGGATGTAGTATCAACAAGCACATGAGTGAGTTTAAGGTTCAGTGAATCAACTGCTGGGTATGGGTATCACGTTAGATTAGGGGTGAGTATGGTTCTGTTCGGTCTATTTTTTCGAGAGATTAGGACCAGACCAATAAATTTTGATTTTCAAATTTTAGAACCAATAATCCTAATTTTTATTCTAGGATCGGACCAGAATCGGACCATAAATGTGGTCTCGGTTCTGGTCCTCCCAGGGAAAAAAAAAATTAGTTGCTGGAATTGATTCTACCATAGAGGCCGAGTAGAATTTTCAGTTCTGGTCCTCCGGTTCAGGGGTATGAAAATAATAAGAAGGCATAGCAAAGTAATGAATAACTCAAACATGAAACCCTCAAAAGTCATAAGCCTGATTTCCTAATATCACCTAGGATTGAGAAATATTAAGTTTAAAGTCAAATCATTTTCAAAAGAACTCATTGTGAATACCTCAATAGCAGGATGCTTAACTTGATCTTCATGATAGTTATGGTGACCTATGAACAACACAATTCCAGCAACTGAGAATAACCCAAGAAGTGCCCAGATCCAAGGTGAAAACCTTCTTCTCGCAGGGTGCCGATACTCGGTTATGGATGTTCTCACTATTTACTAATTTTAGTCGTTATGCCGCTCGTTTTTATCGTATTGTAAACAACATAGGGTTCAATTATTTCAACATTTTCGTTAATATTTTGGGGTCGATTTTCCTAGATTTTTACGGGTCATGGAGCCGGGAGTGTAGGGAATGTTTGGTTAAAGTTTTGGGTGATTTGGAGGTGTTTGGCTTGAGGAAAAGTGGAAGAAATGAGTAGGAGGTCGAAGGTGGCGCGCAGGGCACAGCTGGGCGCGCGCTGCGCCCAGCAGCGCCGATCGATCGGCAGGAGCTACTGTTCCTCGATCGCGCACCCGAGAGGGTGCCGATCTATCGGCACCAATTGTAACGCCCCAAACCCGACCCGGCTCGGTGCGTCACATACCAAACCAAACCCGCGTTTAAAACATCGTTTAAAATAATTTTCGTAAATTTTATGACTCGTTTTCGGGTTTTTCGAACCCTCGAAATTTATTGGAAAACGGGACCAAAATACGTTTAAAATACGTCGGAAAATGTCGGGTCAACATATTGTAGAAAAAGGAAGAAATTTAAAATTTTAAAAAAAAATCAGCCAATTGGGCGCTGGGCGCGCGCTGTGTGCGCGCGCGAGCGCCTGCGCGCGCGTGCTCCTACGCTCCGCGCGCCCCGCAGGTGCCCAATCGCGATCGGTCGCGTTTTGGGCCCGATCGATCGGGCCCGCTCAGGCTATTTTCACCAAAATTGACCCTGGACACGATCGATCGTGACCCATGCCCGATCGGTCGGGCCGGCTCGGGTATTTTCGACCAAAAACGTCCCAAAACACCCCGTTTTGACTTTTCTTGACTTTTCCAACCTTTCTACACTTTTCTACGAGCCATACACCTCCAAAAATCCCGAAATTTCTACCATACGCTCCGGACACATAAATCTTCAAATCCCGTAAATTTTGTGGAAAACCGACTTCAAACGGATATTAATAAAAATAGCTAACTTAAACCCGACGTTGTTTGTTTTAAAATCAAAACGGACGACATAACGCCTAAAATCCGATAAACCAAAACCTGCAATTTAAAACCGGAAAATATACATCTTCAATTCCAAACATTTGTACTCACTACTTATCAACACAATAAATTCATAAAACCATCAAAGTGAGTACGAAAACATTTACGAAACCAAGTACTAAAACCTTCCACCATTCTAATCTATTTCAAAACAAACCTTTACAAACAAAACTATCCACAACATTCCCACAAAATACCCAAAGAAAGATAGTGATCCAGACGCCCCGACAAATAGCCTACACCGGCGATCTCCGTACTCCTCCGACTGCGGCCTAATCCTCGGCGGTCTCGTCAACCTCACCTGTCAAATACTCGTCACCTACACCACAGAACACAAAACGTAAGCCTAATGCTTAGCAAGTAGGGAATAATGATATGCATACACAAACAAAGTACGATGCACCCACAACCCTTACACACAACCCTAATACATGCGATTTCTAACTCTCGGTTGTATGCATCGCGTTCTCACTACATTTAGCGTAAGCGTACCTCTCTCGTAGAATATCATTCTACTCGAGACAGCGTACCTCTCGAGTATCACTCGAGACACAGTGGCGTACCTCTCGAGTAGCACTCGAGACACAGTTGCGTACCTCTCGAGTAGCACTCGAGACACAGTTGCGTACCTCTCGAGTAGCACTCGAGACACATTTGCGTACCTCTCGAGTAGCACTCGAGACACAGTTGCGTACCTCTCGAGTAGCACTCGAGACACATTTGCCTATCACACTGTTGTATATCTTACATTTCATCCACACAATTCAAAACATGCTAAAACCCTGTTCGTTTCGTAGTTTGAAAACAATGATACATGTCACATACAAACCATCAAGCAAACAACCAAACAAAGCAAACAAACAATTCCCTATCGTTCTGTGGTGTAGGCCCGAAGGCAAAAGGCACACATCCACTACTTACCTGGCGTCTCGGTAATTGCTTTCTCACTTCCACCAGTCAAATCACACGTTCGATCACTTAACCAATAACGAAAAGTTACTTAGTAACACGCTAAAGGATTCTAAAACTTCAACTAACTTAAACTAACCATCACTTTTAACCTAAAACTAACCAACACTCAAACAATCTCACAATTAAACACACAAACCCGATTTTTATGAACTTTACCGACGTCCAACTTTAAACGGCCATAACTTCCTTATTTTTCAACGGATTTCGACGTGCCACCCCAACTCGGAAAGCTCTACACATCTACTATCCATTGAAATGCTTAAATTAACCAAACCAATTCAATAACCAAACCGAAACTCCAGCCAACAGAATCGGCCACCTTTTGCACAAAACCATTTTTTCCAAATTCAACTCCAATCTTCACTCTATCCTTAAAAATCAACCTAAACTAATCTATCTAAAACTTAAATAACCAAAACTAGGAAGAACACTCATCAAAGAACCCAAATTTCGGAGCTCTCAAGCTAGGGTTTCCAAACCCTAACTAAAACTCACACAAACTCCATCAAAACACTAAAAATCAACCCTAAGTTGCATCAAACATAAAACCCACTTAAACTCTTACCTTAAAGCTTGAGAAAATAGAAGATTGAAGGAAGGAGATACACTTCAATGGCTGCCAAAGGACCGTGGAGAGCAAGGGGAAGAAGAAGGGTTTTTTTGATGTTTTCTCCTTCACTTTCTTTTAATTTATAAAACCATCTTTTTACTTTTCATTTTTACACCAACATTTCACCTAATTATAATAACAACCCTTCCCCTTTTTCTCCTTTCATTTCCAACGTGATTGGCTACTCCTTTCTCTCCTTTCATTCAATTTTTCTAACTAATTTTCTAACTAATTTTCTATTGGTCCAATTGTGCTTTGACTTTTCAAACAATTCTTTTTGGTTTTGAATTTTCCAAACTCTTTTCTCCCTTCTAACCAATAACAAATATTACTTCACTTTAATTACCTTAACCATAATCATAAGCCTATACGCGTTATTGAAATTTTTCGGGTGTTACACCAATGATCGTACTGGGGCGCGTGCGGGTCCCTACTGCGCGCGTGATGCGCACAGCAGGCTTGCGGTGCGCGCGAGGGACACCCAGACCTGTTTTTTTTTTTAAATTTTTGGTTTTCCAAATTTTTTAACCCGACATTTTCCGACGTATTTTAAACGTATTTTAGGCACGTTTTCCAACCATTTTTCAGGGTTCGAAAAACTTGAAAATCAAGTCAAAATTTTATTGAAAATTATTTTAAACGTCCTTTTAAACGCGGGATTGCATATTATGCAAAGTAGCGCACTGAACTGAGGCGGGTTCGGGGGCGTTACATTTATGATTGGAAATAAAAAAAATTAAAATCTTCTTATGCATGGTCCAATCACTATAAATGTAATGAGCAGTTAAAACCATGTAATTTAAATTCTGAACAGAAGTCCATCTATTTGTAGTCAAACATACTCATTGTGATGTTCTTCTAAATTACTCTTTTAATTTCATCTACAAGCAATAGTAAATTTAGAAGGTATAAAAAATCTCAGTTGCATATATTGAGAATATGCTCTAAAACTTTCTCTTTCAACAAACTTCAAAGAGAATTCCTCATTAATTATCATTTTTGCAAGTAGTTCTCGACACTAAAACATGAAAGTCGCTGTCCATTACTATTCATATTCTAAAAGCTCAAAGTCTTTTGCTTCATATCTAAATTTGCTAATAATTTTACACAAATATAGATGTGTTTTTTCAAGCTTGATGTCTTATTTTTTAGTGTATCACATGTATATGTTTTTCCATAATGATTACATTTAGCTCTAGAGTTTTTATCATCACCATTGTTAACAATAGTAAAATAATTCCAAACATCATATTTTTTTGTCATTTCCCTTCAAGCACTAACAGTAAAACTAGTCATAGGAGGAATCTCTACATTTTGAATTGCATTAGTGCTTTCTGTTTCCATCATATAAAATACAACAATTTATCAAACAAATAGTCAATCAGTAGTCAAATCCAACAATCTAACAAACATATAATAATCTAACAAAAACTAAATCAAAATATAAGAGATTCAGATTAAGAGGCTAAGTTACCTGGTTTTATTTTCGAGAAAGGTCCTAGATTGGATTGCCTGAATCATGAGTCTTATATACGGTGCTTCTTACTGTTATCGATTACCTGATTTATGGACATGCGGATTTGGACCTAGACCTGAAAGGCAAAGAGAGAATTCATAGGACAAAGAGGATAGGGGTGAGCTATGAGTCGACGACTGGAGAGTGGAGACTAAGGGAGATGGCGAGAGACTGAGGATAGGGGTGAGAAAAAAACTTCAAGTCTACGATTTGCAAAGTCCAAAGATGAGAGAAAAGAACTCGATAGTCAGGGTTACTTACTGCCATGGTCCGGTTCGGTTGTATGGGTTTTGTGTCATTAAAATTGAGAATTGAACCGGGAATTTCGTCTGCCAAAGACAGAACCAAATAGTGTTTATTTTTTGCTCAAAAATGACTAGAACCAGACCAAATATATCGGTTCTGGTCCGGTTCTTTGATCTAGGCCGGTTTTGCTCACTGCTACGTTAGATGACAAATTACAGGCTTTGTTTTTGCTTAGTTCTACGCTAGACAGTTTGGAAACACTTGTGGTTACAGTTAGCAACTAGCACAAGACAGTAAATTAACTCTGGATGTGGTTAAAGACCATTTACTCAACAAGGAAGTTAGAAGAAATGATTTAAGTCATTCTTCTAGTGGAGGTGTTCTTGTTAGTGAGAAATCAGAAAGACATGGTCGAAGCTAAAGTAGATATCAATATAAAAAGAGTTCATTTAGAGGGAGATCTAAGTCGAAATAAAACACAATCAAATGTTTTCATTGTGGGAAATCGGGACATATTAAAAGGAATTGCAAAGTATGGAAGAAAGAAAAATCCAAAGGGAAAGATAGTAAGTAGGAAAGTGACACAGAGACTGTTGCTACTGCTATTGATGGTGATGTGATTACTTCTTATGATGAAGGTTGTGTGAATTTGACACTTCAACTGTGTACTTGGATTATTGATTTTGGTACTTTGTATCATGTTACGTCACATGGGGAATTCTTTTCATTTTATACTAGTAGTGATTACGGGCTAGTAAAGATGGGAAACGATGGTCCATCAAAGAATGTTGGAATTGATGATATTAATTTGGAAACCAATTCAGACTGTAAGTTGACTTTGAAAGATGTTAGATATGTTCCAAATATCCGGTTGAATTTGATATCTACTGGTAAGCTAGATGATGAAAGTTTTTTTAACTATTTTGCAGTGGTAAGTGGAAACTCTCCATTGGTCCCTAGTTATAGCCACAAAAATGAAGACCAATACTCTTTACAACATACAGACAAAGTTATGTAAAGAAGGAATAAATATCACCGAGAAGTCAAATGATATTGAACTTTGGCATAAGAGCCATGGTCACGTTAGTGAGAAGAGACTTCAGACACTTGTCAAGAAACAGTTTTCTCTTAGTTTTAGCTGCTCAAATTTGAAGACTTGTGTCCATTGTTTGTTTGGAAAATCTCATAAGGTTGCATTTTGGAGTATCTACCCCTTTAAGAGACATCAGATTATTGATTTGATTCATACAGATGTTTGTAGTATGCAAGATAAGACATTCAGTGGACTATTTTGTTTCATGTACTGATGATCACTCGTGAAAGGTGTTTGTTGTTTGCTTTGAAAACAAAAGATCAAGTATTGTTAGTTTTCAAAGAATTTCATGTCAGGGTAGAGAAAGGAACCAGAAGAAAACTTAAATGTATTAGAGATGATAAAGGTGGGGAATATAGAAGGTCATTTGAAAAATATTATAAGAGCCATAGTATTAAACTTGGTAAGACTATGCCTAAAAATCCTTGTCAGAAAGAAATGGTAGAGAGAGTGAATAGAATGATTCAAAAAACGATCAAATGTATGCTCTCTGATGCAAAGTTATCGAAAGTTTTTTGGGGTGCAGCTTTGAGGACTACAATTGAATTAATTAACATTTCTCCTTCAACTCCGTTAGATGGTGATGTCCTAAACAAGTAGCACTTGAGGGTGTTTGGGTGTAGAGGCTATGTTCACGTTCCAAAAGACGAACGATTCAAGTTGGATGATAAAGCAAAAGAGTATATCTTCTTAGGTTATTCACATGATGAGTTCATGTACAAATTTTTTGGATTTAGTTACTAAAAAGATAGGAAGAACCAGAGATCTTGTTTTCTTGGAAGACTAGTTAGTTGAAACTGACAAGACAGAGAGATCTTACTTAGTTCTAGAATTTCCTGCTAGTTTGGATCTAGTTAGTACACTTTCAGCAATTGAGAATTGCAGGGGAGTCAAGTGGGAAGACCATGGTGATATTGTTGATCAGGGTATTTCTACAGATGATGGGTTTCAACCGATTGATGAAATTAAAGAAGATTTTTTGATATTAGTGCTAGAAATAAGATAAGAGATAGAGAGACTTCTAGGAGATATTTTGTCCATTAGTATGTAATGCTTATAGATGGATGAGAACTAGAAACTTACCAGGAAGCTATATGTCTGTAACACCCCCGAACCCACCCTGGCTCGGAGCGCTACTTTGCTAACCAATCCCACGTCAAAACATAATTTAAATATAATTTTCGTAACTTTTTCGACTCATTTTCGGGTCTTCCGAACCCTCAAAATTTATTGGAAAATGGGCCCAAAATACATCGGAAAATGTCGGGTCAAAACATTGTAGAACAGGGAAAATTTGAAAAAAAAATGAAAATGGGCTCAAAGAGGCGCTGGGCGCCGCGTGCGCCCAGGCAGCGCGCCAGCGCCCTCGCTGTGCGCGCGCCGCTCTAGCCTGCGCGCGCGCACGCCTGCGCCCTCGCTGTGCGAGCGCTGCGCGCGCCGCTCGCACCTGCGCGCTGGGGCGCGCCTATGCGCCCCACCGCAACTGGTCGCAGTCTGAGGCCCGACCGATCGGGCCGGCTCGGGTTTTCTCGACCCAAAACACTTAAAAACCTTCTATTTTGACCCATTTTTACCTTTCCCCATTTTTCCTCATATTTCTCCACCCCGAACACCTCCAATAATCACGAAACTTTAACCATACCTTCCCGACACGCGAACCATCAAATCCCGTAAAAATTTTAGAAAACCGACTTCAACCGAATATTAGTAAAAATAAATAACATGACCCGACGTCAATGGTTTTAAAATCAAAACTGACAATATAACGGCTAAATAATTCTAAACCCGAAAACCTGAAAACAAATACTTAAAATCACGACTCAACCCAGTTTACACCAGAACAAATCCACAACCATTTACACTAAACAATTCTCACGAACCGACCACAAAATCCCAACTACAAACCAAAATCTCACCAAAACGATCACCTAGTCTCACAATATCAACTACAAACCACAAAATACCCCATTAGCCGAACACCAACCCCACAGCTCCGAAGACTTTGGCCGAGGCGCCCCGACAACTAGCCTGCACCGACGAGCTCCGTGTATCCCCGACTGCCCCTAATCCTGATCCTTGCTATTATGCTAACCTGAGAACGCTCCGTCACCTACACCACATAACACACACACACACACACACACACACACACACACACACACACACACACGTAAGCTTACGCTTAGCAAGTAGGGATAACAATTATAAACAAGAACAATGCACACACCACCATACCCTAGCACAACAACACAACACCACTCAACACGACAACTCAACACAACAACACAACACCACCCAATGCAACTCAACAAACTGACTCAACCTAACACGACAACACGACCAAACAATTCTAGTTGCCCGCACCCGAAAGGATGCCTTAGTTGCCCGCCCCGAATGGCCTTAGTTGCCCGCACCGAAGTGCCTTAGTTGCCCGCCCCGAAGGGCCTTAGTTGCCCGCCCCGAAGGGCCTTAGTTTCCCGCCCCGAAGGGCCTTAGTTGCCCGCACCGAAGTGCCTTAGTTGCCCGCCCCGAAGGGCCTTAATTGCCCGCACCGAAGTGCCTTAGTTGCCCGCCCCGAAGGGCCTTAATTGCCCGCACTGAAGTGCCTTACACTTTAACCGACTACCATGCCAACCAATGCAACACCACGCGACAACCAACCAATGAAACACCACACGACAACTAACCAATGCAACACCACATGACAACCAACCAATGCAACACCACACGACAACCAACCAGTGCAACACCACATGACAACCAACCAATGCAACACCACACGACAACCAACCAGTGCAACACCACATGACAACCAACCAATGAAACACCACACGAAACCAAACAACCAACCAACCCAGGAGGCACACTCCCAATGTTAAACAATGCAACACAACATAACAATGTCAAACAATGCAACACCTCAACAAAACAGCAACACATCACTAAGCAAAAACAAATAACCATTACTTACCGTTCTATGGTGTAGGCCCGAAGGCAAAAAGGATGACAACCACTACTTACCTAACATCTCGGTATGTGTTCGCTCACTTCGTCCAACCGAATTTCACTCTCGATCACCTTAAAATAATGAAAACTCAACTTAGTAAATCACTAATAAAATTCTAACGGATCCTAAAACCAAAACTAACAAACACTTCAACCTAAAACTACAACTTAACTCAAAACCCGATTTTTTACTCCAAAATTGACCGTCCAACTTCAAACGGTCATAACTCCCTCGTTTTTCAACAGATTTCGACGCGCCACCCCAATTCGGAAACCTCTACACGTCTACTATCCATTGAACCACTCAAATTAACCAAACAAAACACTTAGCGCCTCCGAAAACCATAGGACAGATTCGGCCACCCTAGTATTCTTATACCGATTTTTGTGTAACACTCCTCCAATCTTCAATCTATCCACTCAAACAACCTAATCTATCCATTCATCAACTAAACCAACCAATTTGGAAGGAAAACAACCAATTGAAAACCAAAATTCGGAATCCCTAACCTAGGGTTTTCAAACATTCACAAAACTCAACCAAAATACACTAAAAACATTTCCAAACTCCATCCAAATGTACACAAACCAAAACCCATGAGAAATGACCTGGGATTTCCTTGAGAAAATGAAGAAGAAAGGAGAGGTGGCGTCGGCTATGGAGGAAAAGAGAGAGTGTCGATGGAGAAGAAGAACCATGAAGAAAACCTAACATTTATTATCCTTTTCTTTCCCCTTTTCTTTATGCATTTAATAACCATTGAAAATTACCATAAAGCCCTCTCTTTCACTCTTTAAATCCAACGCCAAAGCCTCTTTAAATCACCACTTTATCATCCATTTTATTCACACAATTTACTAAAGTTTGATTGGTTAAAAGAATTGGACTTTTCAACTCAAAATTATCCACCAATCACATTTGAGTTTGACTTGTCAACCTCTCCACTTCTCCCTACACTTCTAATACCCTTCAATGTACACTAATCTTGAATAATTAACTATCATGCTTGACCTCGACTAGGGTTACATACGTTTCGGGAAAATTCCGGGTGTTACAATGTCATTAACAAAAGACACAGTAAAGTTATGGAAGAAGAAATAAATTCTTTGCATGAGAATTATACATATGAATTGGTAAAGTTGTCTAAATAATTAGATCTACAAGTTGAAGTCTAACGACAGTTGCTCACAGCTAAGATATAAAACTAGATTGGTTGTTAAATGATATAGGCATAAGAAAGATGTTGATTTTGATGAAATTTTCTCTCTAGTTGTGTAGATGACATCTCTCAAAACAGTTATGGGTTTGACTGCTTGTTTGAATCTCGATATTCAACAACTTGATGTGAAAGGTGCATTCCTTCATGGAGATTTGGAAGAGAAAATATACATGGAATAACTCGAGTGGTTCAAAGTCAAAGACAAAAGACATCTTGTTTGTAGACTAAAGAAAAGCTTATACAGCTTTCTGCCAAAGCCTGCATGAATTTATTCATGGGGTTAGCATTCATAGATGACATTTTGGTATATTCCCGAAATAACGAAGAACATGCAGAGCACTTAAGGACCGTTATGACTACTTTGAAGCGACACCAGTTGTATGCTAAGCTCTCTAAGTGCGAGTTCTGGTTGAGTCAAGTGAATTTCTTAGGCCACGTGATTTCAAAAGAAGGCGTTTCGGTGGATCCGGCCAAAATTCAAGTGGTAAAGGATTGGCCTCGACCGAGAAATGCAAGCGATGTACGGAGTTTCGTGGGCCTAGCAGGGTATTATTGGAAATTTATCCAAGGGTTTTCGGTAATTGCTAAGCCTTTGACGAACTTGACAAAGAAAGAAGTGAAGTATGAGTGGACTAAGGCGTGTGAAGAAAGCTTTCAGACCTTGAAGCGGAAGTTGACCACAGCGCCATTATTGACTCTCCCAGTGGAAAACGGGGTGTACTGTATTTATTGTGACGCGTCCAAAGTCGGATTGGGATGCGTGTTAATGCAGGAAGGAAAGGTCATTGCCTATGCTTCGAGGCAATTGAAAAGTTATGAAGAAAACTACCCAACGCATGATTTAGAACTGGCAGCGGTGGTATTCGCGTTAAAGATATGGAGACACTACCTTTACGGACAGAAATGTGAAGTGTTTTCAGACCACAAAAGTTTAAAATACCTGTTTACACAGAAAGATTTGAATATGAGGCAGAGAAGATGGCTCGAATTTGTGAAAGACTACGACTTTGAAATCAAGTACCACCCCGGGAAAGCAAATACAGTGGCAGATGCTCTGAGCAGGATGCCTAGAACAGAGGAGTCAGTTGCTTTCAGTATGTCAGCTTCGTTGAGAAAGGAGATGCAAGGGTTTGAACTCGAGATAGTTCCAGAACTTTCAGCCCTTTTAGCTGACTTGACAATACGGCCTACTCTGTTGGACAAAATAAAAGAGGCTCAACAGTTAGATACAGAAGAGAAGGTGGCCATTGTAGCGAAGTTATCAGCAGTACCGTCAGATTTTAGTTACTCAATGGATGGCACTCTGAGATTTCGAGATCGATTGTACGTCCCGAAAGACGAAGAGTTGAGGAAGTTAGTTATGTCAGAGGCACATTCATCGTTGTCCTCAGTGCATCCAGGTAACACTAAGATGTACCGAGATCTGAAAATGCACTATTGGTGGCCGAATATGAAGCGTGATGTGGCCAATTATGTACAGTCTTGCCTAGTGTGCCAACAAGTAAAAGCAGAGCACCAAAGACCAGGTGGGATGTTGCAACCACTACCGATTCCTGAGTGGAAGTGGGATCAAATTGCAATGGATTTCGTGGTTGGATTACCAAAGACAGTAAAGGGGCACGACAGTATATGGGTCGTTGTTGATAGATTGACAAAAGCGGCTCATTTCTTGCCTGTAAAAATGACTTACACGATAAATCAATTTGCGGAACTCTATATCCAGGAAATTATTCGATTGCATGGGGTCCCTATGTCGATTGTTTCGGATCGGGATCCCAGATTTACTTCGAGATTTTGGAAAAGTTTGCAAAGCGCTATGGGTACTAAACTGACTTTTAGCAAGGCATTCCACCCACAGACCGACGAACAGTCTGAAAGGACGATTCAGATACTCGAAGATATGCTGAGAGCGTGCGTATTAGAGTTTCAGTCGTCGTGGAGCAGATATTTACCTTTGATTGAATTTGCTTATAATAACAGTTATCAGTCCACGATTGGTATGGCTCCATACGAAGCGCTTTATGGCAGAAAATGTAGGTCGCCGCTGTATTGGGATGAAGTGGGCGAAGCTAAGTTAATCGGCCCTGAGATTTTACAACAATTGTCCGAAAAGGTTGTTTTGATTAGACAAAGAATGGAGACCGCACAGAGTCGCCAAAAGAGCTACGCTGATCGAAGAAGACGAGATTTGGAGTTTGCGATTGGTGACGAAGTGTTTTTAAAGGTTTCGCCATTCAAGGGCGTGGTTCGATTTGGTAAAAGAGGGAAGTTAAACCCACGGTTCGTTGGACCGTTTCAGATAACCGAAAGGATTGGAGCTACGGCATATAGGCTTCAATTGCCGTTGTCTATGGAGGGCGTACATGATGTGTTCCACGTGTCGATGTTGAGGAAGTGCATACGGGACCCTACGCACGTGGTAGAACCAGTGAATCTTGAGATACAGCCAACATTAACCTATGAAGAGAGGCCGATACAGATTTTGGAATCGTCAGTTAAAGTCCTACGTAATAAGTCAATCCCTCTTGTTAAAGTACTATGGAGAAATCAAAACGTAGAGGAGGCAACGTGGGAGCGACAACAGGACATGATGAACAGATATCCAGATTTGTTCAGGTACGCAATTTTGGGGACAAAATTTTAAATAAGGAGGGTAGGATGTAACACCCAGAAATTTCGTTTTAAGGATTCCGAGCTTTAAGTTTCGAATATTAAGTATTTAAGCATTATAGAATTTTAGATTCGTGGAAATAATAAATTAAGTCCAAATGGTCAACGGGAAGTTTCGTTAGAGCCCTAAGAATAAATAGGAATATTTGGAGGAATAAGGGAATTTTGGAGAAGTTAAACCGATAGAGGAAGTAACCATTAGAGCTAAGGAAATATCAAAAGGGCATTTAGGTAATTGTTAAAGTCAAAATTTAATAAAACCTAAGGTTTCTCTCTCTCTTCCTCACTTCTCCTCCACGCACGAAACTCTCTCCCTCTCTTTGGCGATTTCTTCCTTTCTCCATCGCCATCTCTAACGGTTCGATCTCTACTTCGAGTCCGGCGTTTTCTTCTCCAAGTTTCTTCCCCAAATCAATCCTCTAGGTGAGTTCTACATTCTAGATAAGTTATTTGTGGTGTTAGGGTTTGTTTTGGGTTAGGGTTTGTGAAGAAAATTTAGGGTTTTTGTTAGAAATCGTTAGGGTAGTTTATTTAATACTCATTGATGATGTTTAATGATGAATCTAGGTTGTTGGAGTAGATTAATGGTGTTGGATGATGTTTAATGTGAAATTTAGGTTGTTGAAAGTTGTTAGGAAGACATTAAATGAGTGTTGAAGTTAGTGAGCACTAAGTGCTCGATAAAATGCCTAAGTGAAGTGATTTAGAGTTTTTGCAAGGGTTTGTCCTAGCTCGAGAAGTCGATTGTTTGGATTCGATGTTTGAAAGTTAATATTAATCATGTGTTGTTAAATGCTCTAGGTAATCCAAGCTCAAAGGACGGTGCTCGGCATATTTAGGACGCCAGGTAAGTGAGTGTTAGGTTTCCGGCCACTAAGGCCCTACGTCGTAACGATGTCGATTATGTTTATTGTGACGAGGTTAGATGGTTACATGGGTTGATGGTAAGAAGGGTAGTTAAGTAGTGCCTTAGCAAAGTTTAGTGGTTGATCGATAGACGTTTCTATGTGTTTATGTATGTCTCCTCGTGCATCATGTTTTCTTAAAGTGCATACGAACTGTTTATGAATATGTTTTTATGAAAAGTTAAATGAAAGAACGATCAGGTGAACGTGTATGCTTCTCACGGGACCAAATGAATGTTTCTCACGGGACTAAATGAATGTTTCTCACGGGACCAAATGAATGTTTCTCACGGGACTAAATGAATGTTTCTCACGGGACCAAATGAATGTTTCTCACGGGACCAAATGAATGTTTCTCACGGGACCAAATGAATGTTTCTCACGGGACTAAATGAATGTTTTTCACTGAAAAAGAATGAGGTTTTACGAAACAAAACTGTTTTACAAATGTCATGCATATATGTAATGTTATGTTTAGCACGCTCCTTACTAAGCATTAGGCTTAATGTAGTTATCGTATGATGTAGGTGACGAGAACGAAGGTGAGGAACCTCCTTATGATGACCAAGTGTAGATGGTCGGTGGCGGAGCTCGTGGCGGCGGAGCGTGTTTTGGCAGGGCGGGTTGACTCATGGTTAGAGGCTTTTGAAGGTCTTTAGTGACGTTTTGAGTTAATAGTAAATTGTACAGATTTTGGAAATGTTTAGGTACCTTATTAGGGTGTTTGGTGACTGTATGGATAATGTAAAATGTTTTGTGGTGTTTTCGATGTTTTAAAACAGGTAGGAATGTTAAACTTTTAAACGGAACCACGCGGTTCGTTTTTATAAAATTTGATTATGCTTAACGTGAATCGTGTCGGTTTTGAGTGTTTGAGTAAGTGTATGTGGAGAGTATTTTATGGAGATAGGTATGATTTTGGGTGAAATTGTAGTGAGAAAAGTGATGAGATATGGGTTGTGTGTTTTTGGTATTTAAGTGAGGAGTACAGGGGCGAAGGATGAAGAAAAAGGAAAGAAGAAGAGGAAGAGGAAGAGCTGGACTCTCTGGAGTCCAGAGAGTCTGGCGATTGCTCGCCTCCCAGAGGCGAGCAATCGCCTCTTCCTCTGGCAATCGCTGGAGAAGCGATTGCCAAGAGGTAATCGCCATATGGCGATTGCTCCAGCGAGCAATCGCCACCTCCTCTGCCTATTTAAAAAAATAATAATAATAATAATAATGTTTTAAATAATTGTTTTCTTTTATTAATTAATTGTTTTAATACTTTAAGTTTATTGTTTTAGTAATTGTTTTAAATGATTTACTAAACGAACTTCGATTTCGATTTTGATTGAGATTTCCGCTTAAGTACAGTTAAAGTTAAAGTTTAAAAAAAAAAAAAAAAACAATATCACGGGTAAGGGTCGTGACAGTTATGGTATCAGAGAAATAGTGTTTTATAAGCGATTTTGTGATGTGCCTGCCAAAACACACCGCCGTACGGGAACTCTCCATCGACTGTAAGTATTTAAGTTTAAGTATGATTCCTAGATGTTTATTGTTTTATGTTGTCTAATATGTTTAGGAACGAGAAAATGCCAAGAGCACCTAGACCGCCTCCAGAAAACCCTATGGACCGGTTCATGAACATATTGCAACAACAGTCAGATCAAATCGGGCTTTTGCTAAATCGAAAAGGAAACGGAAATGGAAATGGACAAGGGAGTAATTCACAGGATCAAGGTGTAGCGGGGTTCAGACGGCTTAGGCCCCCTACCTTCGATAGTCAGTCTCCTGATCTGATATGCCCACGGTCTCGATCCATCGAGAACAAGTCAAGGTATGTATTTATTTATTTATTTTATCTATCTAATGAACTTGTTGAATTATGTAGGTAAGTTGGCTTTCCGAAGCTTGGAATGAAGAAGGAATTTGTTTTCCTTAAATTCAACTTTTGTAACCAAGCTTTCGTTTTATTTTATTTGTAATTTAAAATACTTTAATTTTGTTTAAAACTCATTAATTGGCAAACTTTAGCCTTTTTAAGAATGTATATTTTGTAATAGTCTTCAAAGGATGGTGAACCAAGAGAGAACCAAGAGCTAGACCGACCAAACCAAGAGGAACCAAGCTTGAACCGGATTGAACCAAGGAGGAACAAGCAAAACCAAGGAGAAACAAAGCTGAACCGCTTCATGCCCTTCAGCCAAGAGACCAAAACCGGTTCACTGTTGCTGCTTCACGCCTCAGCCGATTCACGCCAACGGCTATATCCTTCTTCGCCAACGGTCATTTGCATTCTGCACAGCCGCATTCCGTCGCCCTCGCCAGAAGTCTCCATCTTCTTTTTCGGTGTATTTAGCTTCCCTTGTAGATCTGTAATTTTTTTAAGCCAGTATTACATATTTTTGGAAAACCAGAATGTTGTTTGTTCGTCGGTCGGAGTTCTTCCGAGAAGAGAGAGCTTCTCTCTCGGCGTCGCCGGCGCGCCCAGCGCCTGATGGCCTCGCCAAGTCTTCCTCGAGCTCAAGGTTGCTCGGAGGCGGCGAAACCTTAGTTCCCTTCGCTGTGATTTCGTCGCTGGCAACGACGAATTTCTCACCCGAAGCTTCGATAGCTTTTGGGCCAGCAATGGGTCATTCACCTCCATTTCCATTTCCCTCCTCTCATCGGTCTTCTCTGTGGCAAAGAAATCGATTTGATCCCTCACCCACCTCACCGAATACGTCTTTCCATTTTCGTGTTTATTCTCTGTTTTCGTTGTTTTCTGCGTCTGTTTTGGGTGTCTTCGAGCACCGATCTGTTGTTGCTTTTCAAGTCTTCCGCTTGCATGTTTCTCCACCCAATTGCAGACCCGTAGCCTATCAAGTGGTATCAGAGACTAGTGCTCTTCATGCATTGCATATTCTCTGTTTTGTCGTCACTCTGTTTTGCTGTTTCTGTCGTAGCATTTCTTTGTGTTCTGTTTTGTTTTTGTTCTGGTCAGCATGTTAAATCTGAAAATTGCTATGATGTTTCACTATTGTCTTGCACCGATTTTTGCTGTTTCTCTGCTTATTTCTTTGCTGTTTCTATTAGCAGCATTTGCTGTTTTCTTGTGTGTTCCATTTTTATTCAATCTTGTGTTGTTTATTGTCCTGTTTTATGTCAAAATTCTGGACTAAATGGTAGCTCTAAGTTGCATCATTGAGAACTATTTTGGCTGCAGATTTAGAGTAGTTCCTGCTCGTAATTTTCTGTGTTTCAGTTCTGTTCTGTTTTATCTTCTGTTCTGTCTTTGTCTTCCTGTTTCTGTCCAAGTGTTACCATGTTTTCTTTCTCTGGTTTGTGTTTTAGTGAGTCTGCTGAATACCTTCTTTCTGTTGTGTTTCGGTGTTCAGCATGTTATTTCTGTCATTTTGTCTTATTCTGTCTGTTTAGCTTGCGTTGTTTAGTTTCTGTTTAGAAAATTTTAGGCTGTTAAAATTTTCGGAATATCCTGGTGTGTAGTGCTCTAATATTTGGACTCAATATTTGGTTGACTACTGAACATTGCTGGTTTGAGATTTTGCCACTGTTATTAAGGCAATTGCAGGTTTTTAAGTTGTTGAAAATCGATTGCAAAACCTTTTTTTTTTACAAGCTGTGATTTATTTATTTTTTTTGCTGAAAATGTTTTGCCAAACTGGTTTTGAATGTGTGAAATTTCTGGTTGCTGGAGTTGAGTTTCACTTTCTGTTTTTAACTCCATAATGCTTGCTTAAGTGCTGAATTATCAACCTTACAACCGATAGACAGCAAGTATAGAATTAGAATTTGATCATTGCAAAACCTTGCTTTTTTTGACTTGTAAAATTCTGTGCAAAATTAGTTTGCAATTTGGAGAATCAGCTTGCTTAAATTGCTTCTTATCTAGATCAAATGGTTGTTTAAGAATCTGTTTTGTGCTGAAATTTTTGCGTCCAACATAGAAGTAACTACTGCCTATTCAGTTTTGAAAATTATCTTGTTTAGTTTAGGATTGTGATCATTTTTATGGATTTGTTTGAGATTTTAGAAACTGTTTGTTGTTCCTTCTGGTGTTGCTGTTTTAGATGTTTGTGTAATTTACAGAGTGTCTTTGTGGATTCCAAAAGCATGAACCGTAGCATTGCCCCATTTCCTGCTTATTAACTAATCTGTTTCAAGTTACATTTCATCACTCATATGTACTTGCTGGTTTTTGCTGCTAATATATAAACTGTTATGTGCTGCTATTTATTAATCTAACCATATGATTTACAGCACATTAGCTCAGTTTATTTTAAGTTTTTGACGTCTTCAATACCAGCATGCTTATTATCTCGTGAGAGCTTGAGCCTGAGAGTTTATCATCTTGAATCATACATATATCTTACTGTCATGTTTTAGTGTGTTGTTATTCTATCTTGCAGCAATTATTTGAAGGTTATTTGCACAATGTTCTTGCTGTTTTGATGATATTCAAACCAATTTGTTGTTGAATTACACTCTCTTTTTCTGGTTTTCTGCACCTACTTATAACCCGATTGAAATTCTGTTTCAAACCAATGTTATACGCTGAATTTTCTATGGTGCTATGACCTTTTTAGATTCAGTTTAACAATGCCTACAACTTTAAATTCAGCTTGCTAAAAATTCTATTGCAAATCTGGTTTTGCTTGCCCTTAAATTCTGTTATGGCCGCCTGTATATTTTTGTTTGTTTTAATTCTGCAAATCCATATTTGTGTGCAGTGTTCTGTTTAGCCAGCAAAGAACTCCACTCTTAATCTCTCTCTGCTGATTGATTTGGCCTTGTTGTGCATTGCTGGTCTGAGTGTTTTGTTCACTATTTTTAATGCATCTTGCAAGTTTCAAAAGATACAAATCAAATTGCAAGTCTGGTTTGTTTTAACTGCTAAAAGCTACTGCCAAAATCTATTTTTTTTTACTATAATTCTGTCTGCTATTTCTGTGCAAATGAGTTTTTGCAACTTCTAAAATCTGCTGTCTAAGTTTCTGCACATTCATTTCACTTATTTTAGTTGTCTAAGTTTCTGCACATTCATTTCACTTATTTTAGTTATTTAAAATCTGTTATGTGCTGAAGATATGTCTTTACTGGATTCTGATTTTTGTTGGCTGAATTGATGCATGATAAAGCTCATGACTAAGGATACTTTACGGTTATGTTATGTTTCTAGTGCATTGCTACTCTGATTTGCAGTAACTAAATGAGGATATTTGCCAAATTTTCTTCCTGTTTTGATTGAGATTGCTAGGATGATAAATTTGAAGCAATTGCATGATAAAATAGAGGTTGGAAAATTCTGTTTTGTCATGTTTTATGGATCAGTTTTCTGCATTATTTTGCTTCTGTTTAGTGTTCATTCACCATGGTAAATTGCTGAACTTAATGCCTCATATTTGACAGCATACGTAATGATTTGAGTGATAATTCTGTTTAGATTTTAGTTGTTTTCTTTCGCTGTTTTCTTTGTTTTTCTTTGCTATTTTCAGCATGTGTCTTAGGTGTTTTCTTGAGTTTTAATTGATGTTTTCAGCATGATTTCTTTGTTGTTTTACTTGAGTTTTGTTTGCTGTTTTTCTTGTTCTTTCCTGTCTTGTTTTAGGAGCATGTTTAGGTGTTTGTTTGTTGTTTAATTGCTAAGAGGTTTAGCATTTGAACCCTACTTAATTGTTTAGTTTTAGATTATTGTTTTTGCATATTTTAGACTCTGTTTGTGTGTTTTTCGTAACATTTCTTGTTCAGTTTGTGTACCCACCTCCCAAGGCAAGAGACCTCCTTAATTGGCAATTTTGGAGCCATTAATTGCTTTACTTAAAAGGTACTTTCTTGTCCACTTTTAGTTCACATTTTTCTGTTGGGAGACTCTTCGGAACTGTTGACCGAGAGCAACTTGTGTTTTATGTTTGTTGTTTGAACTTGCTATTCGTGAAAGTACATTACTACGATAATTATCTGATATAATTTTGCCATATTAACCTCATGTTACTGATTAGCTAGCATGAATTAACCATGGCCCGTATCTGTTTAATTCTCATAATGTTTTCTTGAAGGCATGTTCTTTTTGTTTGTGTTTGAGCATGCTATTCGTGAAAGTACATTGCTACGATAATTATCTGATATAATTTTGCCATATTAACCTCATGTTACTGGATAGCTAGCATGAACTAACCATGGCCCGTATTGGATTAATTTTCAGAATGTTATTCTTGAAAGGCATGTTCTATTTTCTTGTTTAAGTGATTGTCTTGTTGTTTTGTTTCTGTTTTTATAACCATATTTTGTTGTTAGGTTGTGTTGGCAAAATTAATTTACATAGAGAATGGATTTGAAAATGAATGCTTAAATTGAATTCTCATGTTAGTTTTCTTTGCTGAAAATTGTTGTGTTGTTTAGGTAATTTTCCAAATGTGTTTTAGTTTGTGTTTTGTCTCATGATTAGGAGAGTTTGTTGTGCTAATTTGATTTCTAAATTGGCATTGTTTTTGTTTAGATTTTTCTAGAATGTTTAGATTAAAATTCTGGTTTAGAAATTTTTTTGGTTTTTTTTTTTAGTTTTTGTTCCTACTTTGGACTTGCATAATTCCTTGCTCATAATGAATTTGAACCTGAAATTTTGATAGCATGTCACTCATAATGTTGACTATCTTTTGTTAAAATTTCATGTTAATTGGATGAGAATTGTGTAAATTTTCTGTTTAGTACATTTTAGGTTGTTTTTATTGAAATTTTCTGTTTGGTGTTTTTCCAAATTGATTTGGCATGTGTTTTTAACTTGTGTGTCTAATTGTGTTTAGTGTCAAGTATTAGGTCCTTGATGATTAATTAAATTTGGATGAAAAGCATGAACTAAATTGCATGATAAATAGAGCTTAGCAAATTCTATTCCACCATGTTTTTATAAATTCTGTTTTGAACTCTTGTTTGATTGCATCAAGTTGAGTGTTTTTGTTTTGTTTAGGACTATGTTAACTTGAGGTCCGATAATTTTAACAAAAGCATGTCATATACTAACTTGTTAGTCACTTAGTATTCACTTGTACGTCGAGTGATTTGTGTTTGTGGCCAAGAGCTTTCCTCTGTGGGCCGTTGGTATTGTCCGAGGTTTACCGCTGGCCATTGGGCCCGACAGATCGCCGTGTGAGGCAGTCGCCTTTAAAGGGTGTGGGATAGTGTGACGATTTCCACAAAAGTTCTAGAGGGTTGCCTAAACCCAATAGCTTATCATTGATATTAGTTGCAAGTCTATTTTCTTTGATTAACTTGCTTGATTTGTTGTGCTGTTTGATTAAATGTTTAGGACTTTTAGGTTGAGTCTTGTGACTTAGTTGCTTGTGTTGTTTGTTTGTCTTTGTTTAGGAATTAAAATTTAGAGTCTCACTTTAAAGTCTAGTGCTTGGTCAATTAGTTTAATTGTTGTTGGCCAAGGTAAATGTAAAATCAAAATATATGCATATTGTTTTATCTTTTGAGGATTGTTTAGCTTTCTACTCCAATTTTGAGCATTAGCTATGGATGAACCAAGGAGTTGGATGGATTTTTAGCAACAAGGTATGCACCCATGAAACCTTACTTGAATTTCTTTTGAAATTAGTTGAATAGTAGGTTGATTGGATGAACTATATGTTTGAGATAAACTTCTTGTATGTTCTTGCTATAATTGGATATCATGTTTAATTCTCCTTGTCTAAGCTTGATTTAATTTGTTGAAAGAACTAAAGAGTAATTTTGTGATCAAATTGTTGTTGCCTCTTGTTTTTGAAATGATAAATCCTAACTCTATTGTTAAAGGAGAATTGTTTTCTTGAATTTTGGATTTAAGTTGAACTTATGCTAAGCTTGATATTAAACTCTTATTCTTTTGATGGATTTAAATTTGGGTGAACCAAGTGTTGTTTATAAAATGGTAATTTTCATATTTATGGTTCACTATTGACTTGTTAGCTTAGCTAGAAAATGAAATTGTTCATTTAGCGTTTGAATCTTATGTCATTATCATGTATGTTTGCTTTTAAATTGTTTACATGAACATTTCAAATTTTTGAAATTAGTGAGACCACTGTGGATAGTGAAATGATTTTTAAACTTTAGGATAACGATGTTTTGTGCCTACTGTGGAATGTGCTTAAATATTTTTAGTAGAAATTTTATCCTAAGTGTTGTACCATCCTCCATGATATTCAACTGTTGGATTTGAGGTCAAATCCTCAAGAACCGGGAGGGGATGATATGCCCACGGTCTCGATCCATCGAGAACAAGTCAAGGTATGTATTTATTTATTTATTTTATCTATCTAATGAACTTGTGGAATTATGTAGGTAAGTTGGCTTTCCGAAGCTTGGAATTTAAGGAATTTGTTTTCCTTAAATTTAACTTTTGTAACCAAGCTTTCGTTTTATTTTATTTGTAATTTAAAATACTTTAATTTTTGTTTAAAACTCATTAATTGGCAAACTTTAGCCTTTTTTAGAATGTATATTTTGTAATAGTCTTCAAAGGATGGTGAACCAAGAGAGAACCAAGAGCTAGACCGACCAAACCAAGAGGAACCAAGCTTGAACCGGATTGAACCAAGGAGGAACAAGCAAAACCAAGGAGAAACAAAGCTGAACCGCTCCATGCCCTTCAGCCAAAAGACCAAAACCGGTTCACTGTTGCTGCTTCACGCCTCAGCCGATTCACGCCAACGGCTATATCCTTCTTCGCCAACGGTCATTTGCATTCTGCACAGCCGCATTCCGTCGCCCTCGCCAGAAGTCTCCATCTTCTTTTTCGGTGTATTTAGCTCCCCTTGTAGATCTGTAATTTTTTTAAGCCAGTATTACATATTTTTGGAAAACCAGAACGTTGTTTGTTCGTCGGTCGGAGTTCTTCCGAGAAGAGAGAGCTTCTCTCTCGGCGTCGCCGGCGCGCCCAGCGCCTGATGGCCTCGCCAAGTCTTCCTCGAGCTCAAGGTTGCTCGGAGGAATACTCAGTCGCCGAAGGCGGCGAAACCTTAGTTCCCTTCACTGTGATTTCGTCGCTGGCAACGACGAATTTCTCACCCGAAGCTTCGATAGCTTTTGGGCCAGCAACGGGTCATTCACCTCCATTTCCATTTCCCTCCCCTCATCGGTCTTCTCTGTGGCAAAGAAATCGATTTGATCCCTCACCCACCTCACCGAATACGTCTTTCCATTTTCGTGTTTATTCTCTGTTTTCGTTGTTTTCTGCGTCTGTTTTGGGTGTCTTCGAGCACCGATCTGTTGTTGCTTTTCAAGTCTTCCGCTTGCATGTTTCTCCACCCAATTGCAGACCCGTAGCCTATCAGGATCCCACAAGTGCTGAACAGTGGATTCGTAAAATAGAGAGTATGTTTGCCTATGCAAAGGTGGAGGAGGCCGATAAGGTGATATGTGCTACGTTTAATTTAGAGAAGGATGCGATGTTTTGGTGGGACACAATTAAAGCGACTACAGATGTGGGAGTTATGAGGTGGGAAAGGTTCAAAACTGTGTTCTACAACAAGTATTTCAGTCGCACTCTTCGAGCTAGTAAAAAGGTTGAGTTCACACTGTAACGACCGCAGCCCCGGCCCGAGCCCGCAGCCCCCGGCACAGCCCGTAGGCCTAGAACCGGCGAGCCCAGACCCGGGACCCAGCGGGACCCAGGAGCCGTACTCACGACCTTCCCACCCCCTGCAGTGGGTTTTTGCCTCCCCCCCCACTCGAACCTGGGACCTCAGGGACAAGTACCCAAGGCTACAAGTGAGGAGTACCACTGAGCTAGTCCGGGTCTGGGCTCGCCGGTTCTGGGCCTACGGGCTGTGCCGGGGGCTGCGGGCTCGGGCCGGGGCTGCGGTCGTTACAAAAAAGGTGTAACACCCGAGAATTTCCTATCATGTGCATAACCTTAGTTTAACTAAGTGTGGGAGTTAAATGTCCTTCAATGGCTATGTTAAGTGTTTGAATTAGGAAGAGAAAGTGAAGACAATTTGGAAGTGGAAATAAGTTAATAAGTTAAAATGGAAGAGCCTTTGGTTTGAAAAGTCAAAAGACAAATGGACCAATAGTAAGTGTTGTTAAAAAGTCAAAGAATTAAATGAATAAAAGTGAAAAGGGGAAGTGTTAGTGAGGCAATCACGTTGGGCTTGCATGAGTGAAAGGTGAGGGGTTGGTTTTACATTTTAAGGAAATTTGTGGTAAAAACAAAAAGGTGAAATTTAGGTTGATTAAAATGTTAAAATTATAAACTTTGGAGTCATCTCCCTCCTCTTGTCTTCTCTCCCACGAAGCAGCAACCCTAGAGCCTCCTCTCCTCCATCTTCTCAATTTCTTCAAGGGATTACAAGGTAAAATCATGTGGGTTTTCAATTGTATACATTAAGGGTTGGTTTGTTGAGGTTTTTAGGGTGTTTGGTGAGAGTTTGCATAGGGTTTGGAAACCCTAATTGGTGAAGTCCGAAAATTTGAGTTGAAATGTTAGGATCTTCCCCTTATTTTGAGATTAGTGTT
>CM039508.1:24989261-25091327 GCA_022432975.1 Begonia masoniana | reverse complement strand
ACCTACTGTCTACATCATCCGATTACAAACGATAAGGCTGCTAACGACTTGTATTCCCCGGACGACATCTAACGATGGGCTTCTACTGACGACATCCTCGGATGACTGTCTACTGAAGACCTCATTTCCGATGACATCACGTCGAATGATTCAATTCCTCCAACATCTGTCGGTGGACAAAACACGCAATACCCCACTGGTGGACTTTCACTCACGATGGTTGAACTTGCCAAAAATTTACTCAAAACAACCTGACCCTAAGTAACTTTTGAAATTCAACAAATAGCCATTTTAAACCAACATTTGTATCCTATCCAATAAAATCCAAAATTAATAATTGTAACAAAACCAAATCAGAATTTTCATAACAGGAGAAACTCAAGTATTCTAAATCCTTCAGCTATTACCATCATCAAAATCGTCTGCACTCCTCAACAGAACATCAGAAAATTAGACTCCACATACAAACAGAAGTTAAACCGCCTCATCAGAACACCGAACCGTGGCATAGACGTACTCCTTCAACTTCATCTATTCTTCAGTGCACTCAGGGTACTCACCTATTATAGTCTCAGCACCTACATCACAAAACTCATCTATTAGCCTAATGCTAAGTAAGTAAAGCAGTAATGAAATGAAATGTTGAAACATAAATTCCTAAACATGCAATTTCTACTTTCTCACCTCAGTTGCATATGCATTCGTTTCTGATCTGATCCCCTTGTGAAATTGGGAGTTGGATCACTTCTCCCAAAGTCATACATCCTCTCTCTCGATTAAGAGGCGGATTAGTTCCCTTAACAACTGTTCAGATCCCCCTGTGAAATTGGGAGTTGGATCAATTTTCCCAAAGTTATATATATCCTCTCTCTTGATTAAGGGACGGATTAGTTCCCTTAACAACTGTTACAGTCTGTTCATTCCTTGCCATGTCATTTCATGTAAATTCATTTTCGCATACTTTCAAAATATAATGCATGACATACAAATACATTCAATCATACATAATCCTACCGTTTTGTGATGTAGGCCTGAAGGCACAAGTTTACTCAAACCTAAAACCATAGACAGGGTGTTAATTAGATCTTCTCTAAATTTCATTTTAGCTATTCAGAAATCTAAGGAAACTAGTTCGGGAGCTCAGTTCATCGTGCATTCCCGATTCACCACAAAACCCGAACTAGCTGGCACATACAGCATTCTCGATACACTCATTCTACCGCAAACAGATCTTCTAATGTATATTCTGCTTTCATTATGAATCATCAGCAAGAAGGAAACTGAGGGAAAACTCACCTAGATAAACGAAGAATCTAGCAAGAAAATCGCCGAGAGGGAGTCTGCTAAGCTGCTGAATGCCGAAAGGGGTAATAAAACAGTGGCGGCTAAAACCCTTAGCTGACCCCTTTTATTACAATAATTATTGCAAATTATGTCTTTGCCCATAGCAGCCAAGGCTTATCCTATTTAAACAACCAATCATAGACACTTAATTTCACAAGGAATAAAGGTTACTGAAAGAGGTTATTAATTAAGGTGGACAATACCAGTTGCTATAAAGTGTTATTAACTTTTTCAAAAATCTGATATTTCATGCAAGATTCAAACATATTGATGTTTGATATCATTGACTGCGAGATAAAGTACAAGCACAAGAGTTGTTTGTTGAGAAGATTCACACCAATGAGAATGGATCTAATATGATGACAAAGCTATTGCTTAAGGAGAAGCTTCAGAGTTGCAAGCGAAAGCGTGAATGGTGGAGCTTTTCACATGAGACGGAGGGGGAGATTTGTTGGGTTCTACCTCTATTATGCGGTGAGCCTACTTAATGAAATAATAATAATAAAATAAAAAGAGAGAGAGACTAGTGTTTTTTAAAAGGAAGATTGTAGAAAGAAAATAAGATAGAGAGAAAATTTTAAGAGTGAAATTTGGCTAAAGAGATAGAGAAGAAAAAATGGATTTTTCTTCAGATTTTCCAATCTTTGTGTGCCAAATCAAATGCCTGATTCTTCTATGTTTCAACCAAGATTTCATAGTGTTCTTCGTGTCAATGAGATCTACAATTCTATCAGGTCAGATTATTGAAGAGGAAAAGTCACTGAGGTTGTGTCGTCAGTCAGTTGGTGAGATCACTATATTTTTCTCCTGTTTTCCGATGATATTGATTTTTGAGATTAATTTCTCCTAGTTTATTCTACAAAGAATTATTGTGTATCCATTATTTGATAGTAAAAGATCAGATCAAATCAAACTTTGGTCTCGTGGACGTAAGCACATTGCCGAACTATGTTTAATTCGGTGTCTCGTTATTTTCTGTTTTATTTTGTGGCATATTATCAATTGGTATAATAATCTATTTTAATCACACAGAGTAAAAAAATAATTTATCTGTTGCGTAATCTTATTTTATAGACTATTTTTTCCAACAATTAGGGTGGTAGACAATAATGGACTGGATAGGATTTAGTTTGAGAGAGCCTTCTCACTTTAGAGCAATACCTAATCATGGAGTATGAGGTACAAACTCTTGCTTAATGAGCTTTTTTACTGCACTCTTGTTGTTTATTTTTCTACATAGGTATGTAGAAACCTTAAAGGCAAAAACGAGCGATGATATAAGTAAAGCATAGCCCGTAGACTCACCTTTTGTATGTTGCGCTTGTTTTGATGCCACAATCATATACATGTTTTATATTTCCTTTATACTTGAATATGATGTATAATGGAAATGTTTTATACAATTTTATGTGCATATATTGATTCACTAAAGCTATTAGATAATCATGTATGAATGACCACTCAATATATAGTATAGGACACGTGAGATTTCACACATTGTATATAGCATTTTAGATTTTGTTATTAACTTACTAATGGTTCCCTCCCAACTCAAAAATCTAGCATGTCGGCTACTTAACAATAAGCCTTTGGGACAGGCGGCCACAAGGTTGCAAGTCTAATTAGCGATAAGATAACTGATGATTCAAGAAAGCTAATTACGGTGATTAGTGTCAATATATATACTTTTCAGTTCTTTGGTTCTCTTGTAACTTACTTTAGTTTTAGTTGGTATAGTTTAGTCCGTAGTCTTTTCAATCACTATTTTGAATAGCTCTTCTGGTTGCAGAGAGAGGATAGTTTGAGGTCGGTAGAGTTTTTACACATCTGATTCTTCTTCTCGCTTCTGCTGTTCTTAGGAAGGTTTTCTTTGTTTTCTGTATAAGCAATATATTATGTATGTACTGATTTGAGTTTCAATATACAAATTTGAGTTTTCTCTCTTCAATCTCCGAGTATCTCAACTCGTTCTCCTTTCTCTAATCTTCGAATAATCTCAAGTTGGTATCAGAGCCAAGAAAATGGCATCCTCTAGCTCCACCATTCCCTCTTCCCCTTCGGCCTCTCCTGCTTCTTCCTTGCCTCCCCTTCCATCGATGAATCAGATGCTAACTATTAAGCTGGACAACACCAACTACTTGATTTGGAAGGCTCAGCTCTTGAATATTGTTATCACCAATGGAGTCGATAACATTCTCGACGGTTCTTGCCTACGGTTCTTGCCTACCTCCCCTATAGTTTATGGACTCTCTTTCTTCACAACTCAACCCGGAGTTTACTGTCTGACAACGTTATAATCACTTGATCATGAGTTGGATGTTCTCCTCTGATAGGATCCACCTATGGCAATTTGTGGAGCAACCACACGCACTAGCTCTTTTCGGATCAACAATTGAATTATCCAAAAATCCCCAGATTCCAAACAAAATATCTTGCTCAATTTAAGGTCAAATACTTTGAAAATTTAACATAACCTTACCAAAGGGATGAAGTAGAGGCCTTAAAAATTTTAGGGGCAAAATCCTTGTGTAGCTGAAGTGATGTGCCACGGGCTCCTATTGGACTATCACAAACCAAGGTACGTAAATTAACCAATTTTTTATCTAATCAGTTTGTCAATTTCTCACGAAAAGGCTTTCATAAAGCTTGGAATGGAATCATTAAGGGGGGATTTTTTTTCCCTTTAACAAATATTGTAACAAAGCTTTTATATGCTTTAATTTGTTGGCAAACTTGTAGTCATTTATTTGTTAGGATATTTGCATTTGTAATAGTTTTTAGGAATGTTTGGATTGATCAAAGGCTTGGAGCAAGTGGAGATGCTGATCAAAGTAAGGGGCGCGCAGCACAAAGGAGATGGGCGCAGCAGGGCGCTAGGGTTGGGCACGGTCAGGTTCGGTACAGTTTTGAGCCCGGACCGAGACTATTCGATCCCAAATTTTTGATCCCATAACTAGTTTTGGGAGAACCAGGACCGGACCGAAAATTTCGGTCTGGTCCCAGTTCCTCCCACCAAATAAATAAATAAATAAATAATATATATATATATATATATATATATATATATATATATATATATATATATATATATATATTTTTTTTTTTTTTTTTTTTTTCTAATTTAAAAAAAATTATTTAATTGCACAACAGAATTTCAACCAAATGCAGCTGCCTCTACAAGTTTCACGACAACAAATCACCTACAGTGAGCAGTGAGTCACACATACAGTGAGGGTTTTGGCGAGGTGAGCAGTGACCACCGTGGGCGACCAGGCGAGCACGAGAGGGTTGTTGACTTAAATAATGTTTAAGTCTAACGATGTTTTTAAGTGTAATTTGATTAAGGTAAATATATGAGATTAATGAATTATGTTGATGAGATTAATGAGTTGCTTAATAAATTAAATATTGACCTTATTATATTTTTCTCTAGCTTTTAAGTGGAAATGCCCTTTGAAAAGGGTATTTTAGTTGTTTAACAAATCTAGTTAAGTGTTCAGGGTGTGATAGCAAAACAGGGCTAAAACTGATAAAGTATTGCATATCCACCGAAGTAGAAGAGAAGACCTCTACCCCCAGCAAAACGACAAAGTTCACATCCACCGTTGGCAGAGTCTTCCTAAGTTTACTTCTACTGCTAGCAAAATGACAAAACGACAAAGGTTACTTCTACCGCTAGCAAAATGACAAAACGATAAAGGTTACTTCTACCGCTAGCAAAACAACATCAAAGGCAACATCCACTGCTGGTTGTTCAAAGGCTACATCCACCGCTGGTTGTTCAAAGGCTACATCCACCACTGGTTGTTCAAAGGCGACATCCACCACTGAACAGTGACAAAGTCAACATCCACCGCTGGTTGTTCAAAGGCGACATCCATCGTTGAACAGTATCTTTCGGCTGCATTGTAAAGCTACATCTACCGATGGCAGTTCAAGCATTGTAAAGCTACAACTACCGCTGAACAGTATTTTCCGCCAACACTGATATTTAAAATACCGCGAAGCAACAGTGACACTCGTCCAGAGCTTTAACTCTAGACCATTAATGGCGACGAATGAAAGCGACTTTAGAACGCAACGGCTTGCTGTCTATGTACAGATGTTTCTCCAATGGTCATAAGATTTCTATATTCAGATGAGAAGCTTTCCAGATCTGAAGCCGATGATAGACAGAGTACAAAAGGGGAGAAAAAAGCTTGGGAACTTAACTTTTTGCAGAAATTATCTTTGAATTCTTACGAGCGATTCCCTAGCAATACTCTGTATTTTTCTACACCTCTCTACTCTGTTACTTGAGACTCAACTTTTGAGAGAGTGTAGCGTGTGCTGAAAAATCATATCCTACTGTTAAAGTGTAAAAGTAGTGGAGTGTCGCCCGTGAAGAACAATCCAGAATTGTAAAAGGCTGTAGATCGTCGCCCGTGAAGTGCGATCTAGTTTTCTCTGAAGAGAAGAAAAGAATCTTCAAGGGGGAGCCTTGGAAGGTGGACGTAGGCAGGTTTTAGCCGAACCACGTTAAAAACTACGGTGTCAAATTTTCTCTCTCTCACTTTATTTTGTTTGACTGTTTACTGTTAACTTATAAGTTGAACACAAGAGAGAAAACGATTTAGATTATAAATTAAGTTTAAAAAGTCTAATTCACCCCCCTCTTAGACAATTACGATCCTACAATTGGTATCAGAGCTAGGTTTAACATTGTCTAAGTTGCATTTTTGAAATATTTTGTGATATATCTAGAATGGCATTCAACACCAACACAACACATGTAGAGGATCAATCTACTACTAGACCTCCATTCTTTGATGGGAATGATTATGTTTATTAGAACTCTAGGATGAGAATTTATGTTCAGGCTATAGACTATGACATATGGAATAATATAGAATATGGTCCATTTAAAGCCATGAAAACTGATAATGGGGTTAGTATCCCAAAATTGGCTAATGAACTAACCGAATCAGACAAGAAAAATTTGAGCCTAAATGCTAAAGCAATAAATACACTATACTGTGCACTGAACAGAGATGAGTTCAATCGAGTTCAGGGGTGTGATAGTGCACAAGAGATATGACATTTGTTAGAAGTCACACATGAGGGAACAAACCAAGTTAAGGAGAGTAAACTGAGTATGCTTGTGCATGAGTATGAACTGTTTTCAATGGAAAAAGATGAGTCTATTTCATCTATGTTTACTCGATTCACTAACATCACTAATGGCCTAAAAGCTCTTGGTAAGATGTACTCAGGTGAAGAACAGGTAAGGAAAATTCTGAGATGCCTACCGAGAGCATGGCAACCAAAAGTGACAGCCATACAAGAAACTAGGGATCTCAAAGTGCTCAAGCTTAAAGAGCTCATTGGCTCTCTGATTGTAACTACCCCAATAGGGCCAAGACATAATCCATGACTTTCTTAATCATTTAATTTCTTACTTTCTGCATCATGTTCATTATTAGTATTATTTTTATCATTATTATTTTTTTTTTTTTAAACTTAGAATTTAAAACTTGACTCGCGGACAACATATCATCTGACAAAACTAAACCATCCAAAACTCGACTCTTTCATTAATCTAATAACTCTTTAGTTCACAGAATCGAGCGACTATGCTCGGTGATCAGTTCCACGACATAATCGGGCAGAAAAGAAATGCCCTCAGATCACACGACGGTATTCTGCTCGGGCTGCATGGGTTTGCATGCATCGGCGAATAGGGTACACATCTTCTGATTTGTCACGTGTACTCTGCATGACTCAATTATCGTTGCTCAATAGAAGACATCTTCCGGTAGGCACGTGCATCTCTCGTGACTTATTAAACATCACTTGACATAAGCGATACACTACATCGCCCGATCGCTAGACGACAAAAAAATACTTACATCATCTGATATTTGAAATACACTACATCGCCCGATCGCTAGACGACAAACGATACATACATCATCCGGTATTCGACAAACGTTCACCATCTACCGGTGACGTCATTCGGATGATTCATTCCTCCAGCTTCTATCATTCAACTCACACCGGTGACGTCAGCCGGATGATTCATTCCTCCAGCTTCTATCATTCAACTCACACCGGTGACGTCAGCCGGATGATGCATTCCTCCAGCTTCTATCATTCAACTCACACCGGTGACGTCAGCCGGATGATGCATTCATCCGACTTCTATCACATGGCAGTAAAACCCGAAAACCTTCAAGCAACTCATACCGACAGGAAGATAACCTGACCTTCACAGATCTCACACTTCGTAGACATAAACGTAGGCAGACATAAATCATGGACTCATCTTGAATACATGTAGCGGAAGACTTAGTTAAAACAACTCATTCTATATCCTTATAAACATTCTCAGACTCAGTAATTAAACCAGACAATTTCAAAAGCTCGATGTCTTAAAATAATCTCATCCTACTTAGAGTACCATATTCATAATCATCACTAAAATTATAAGAGCATTAACCAGGGGGTCTTGTTCGCCATCTAGCCACAGAATTGCTCCCTGAACACCTTCCAGCAACCAAACTTAGACATCTTCATTAACTTTGAAATCCTCACCTGATACTTCGTCACCTACATCATAAGGTTCAAACTATAAGCCTAATGCTTAGTAAGGAATGCAATGCTAACATGTATACGTGAATGCATAGTTGCAAGAAAATCATGATTATGTTCGTTTCATGCTCTTTTCCTGTTCTTATTCGTATTCTTGTTCATCACTTTCATCATATGGATTAAGGGAGGATTTGTGCCGTAAATGGGGGATGACAGTGCAAGTGTACATAGTCCCTTTCGGGCAGTATTCATGGTCCTTCTCTTTGGACAGTGACATACGCCAAACCACCCCCAACCCTCACTTAATCCGGTTGCATGAGTTTCATATTCATTGTCATATCTTGTTCATGGGAAAAACATGCTCATAAAACATTTTCATATGCTTGAGAAGTAAATCATGATGCATGACATGGATGCTCTTAAATCATCAGACTATAGAAAGTATCATACCAGAATAGTCGACTTCATAAACTCTACCAAAACGTCACATAAAAAAACTCTCAACATCCATAAATCATCCAAGTACAAGAAATCTTACTAACACAGAACAAACATCAGACAACTGAAACTAACTTAATATCCTTGTGATGTAGGGCCCTATTGGCCGGAAGTCTCAATACATTCACTTACCTGGTTTCCTTAGCAATACTCGAGCACTTCACTTCAGATTTCTTTACCTAAAACATTTCACATTACAGTATTAAATAAAAATCCTAAAAGTTCTAACCAAAAGTCATCCTAGAAATAATCAGTTTCAACCTAATAACTAGTCACATATTACGAATGCCACTAATATTTTACTGCCAAAGAAGAATCCGAAGCTACGGGGCTTAGCAGGGAAAACAGAGTTCTAAATAGCCAATCAATGACTACATTACAGAGTCTTACCTAGGGTGTGGATTGTCGGGGCAGAGACTGAAAATCGGTCACCGAAAGGAGCTGTAGTTGGCCGAGGGAGAGAGCTCTGGGGAAGAGAGAAATCGCTGAGAGTGAATGCGTCGGCTACAGTGAGGTTTAAATGGGGTTTAAGGTTTCCATTTCCTATTTATACTTGATCCATCCATCCTTAATTACAACCCTGCCACCCAACCTAGTTTCACTCAACTTGTAATAAATATATCTTGACATTAAATTTAAAATCATAAAGGTTAATAAAAGGGGTGATAATCAAAATGGTTAAGAAAATCACCTGGCCGAAATTGTCGAGTGTTACACTGATGACTCATGAGATAACCATGAGAGTCAATGACAAGGAAGATCTCAAAGAGAAAGAGATCAGCAAAAAGAAGGATATAGCACTTAAGGCTTCCTCGAGCAAACAAGATGACTCTGAGGAAGAAGATGGAGATGAGGACATTGCTCTTATTACCAAAATATTCAGCAAGTTCCTCCAGAGAAAAAGGATGCATGGGAGGAAATTTTTTAGAGGAGAAAAGCCTCAAAAGGAGAAGGAGATAACCTGTTTTGAATGCGGGAAGCCAGGACATATCAAGGCCGAATGTCCTCAAGCAAAGAAAGGCCCCAAGAAATTCAACAAGAGGGCAATAAAGGCCACCTGGGATGACAGTGAGAGCGACTCATCTTTAGAAGATGAGGAAGTAGCGAATCTGTGCTTCATGGCACATGAAAATGAGGTTAGTGTTTCCTCTAGTGAGAGTGAAAATGAAGAGGATGAGCTAATTTATGCTTTCAATGATTTAGTTAAACAATACAGCTTACTTTGTAACACCCGAGAATTTCCTATTACGTGCGTAGCCTATAATTAGATGTATTAGGAGGGTTTAATTATTCAAGTGTGATGTATGCATTGAAGTGTAATAGATGAGAAGAGAAAACAAAAAGGGGTTTGACAATTCAACATAAAGAGAGTTGAAAAGTCAAACAACCAATGGGATTTTTTTGTGATGGAAATAAGAGAATGAAATGGATGAAAAAGGTTCGTTGTGGCGTTGGAAACTCAAAGAAAAAGGAAGGGTTTAAAGGTAAATGCACTTGGTTAATAAATGAATTAATTAAAAAAGGAAAGAAAAATGTATTTAATGTTAGGTTTTTCATTTTTCTTCTTCTCCATAGCCTCTCTTCCTTTCCTCCATAGCCGACGCTTCCCCTCCCTTGTTCTTCAATTTTCTCAAGTGATTTCAAGGTAATTTCTCAAGGGTTTTGGTTTATGTGCTATGGGATGAAGTTTGGAAGAGTTTTTAGGGTGTTTTAGAAGGTTTTGGTGAGGGTTTGAAAACCCTAAAAGGAGGATTCCGAAAATTTGGTTTTCTTTGGGGGTTTTCTTCCTATTTTGGTTATTTAGTTATTCAATAGGTTAGTTTAGGTTGTTGGAGTGATTAGATTTTGATTTGGAATTGAAATGCACAAAACCGGTTTTTAGACATAAAGTGAGCCGATTCTGTTTGCTGGATTTCGAGTTGGCTAGAGTGTTCGTTTAATTGTTTTGAGTATTTCAATGGATAGTAGACGTGTAGAGGTTTCCGAATTGGGGTGGCACGTCAAATTCCGTTGAAAAATGAGAGAGTTATGACCGTTTGAAGTTTGACGATCAAAATTGTACAAAAATCAGGTTTTTGGGTTTTAATATTGAAATGTGTTTAGGTGTTGGTTAGTTTTAGGTTTAAGAAGTTGTAGATTTTATTGATGGTTTATCAAGCTAAGTTTCGTTCTTTTAGGTCGTCGGAAGAGTGATTTGACCGGTAGAAATGTGCAAGCAGAAGCCGAGCGTTCAGGTAAGTATTGGGTGTCATCCTTTCGCCTTCGGGCCTACACCACAGGACGGTAGGGTTTATTTGTTATTGCTTTACTTCGTGTACGTTGAGTTATTGTTTTGCTTGGGGTTGTGTTGTCATGTTGGGTTGTGACGTTGAGTTATTGTTTTGTTTGGTGTTGTGTCTCATGTTGGGTTGTGACGTTGAGTTATTGTTTTGTTTGGTGCTGTGTGTCATGTTGGGTTGTGACGTTGAGTTATTGTTTTGTTTGGTGTTGTGTTGTCATGTTGGGTTGTGACGTTGAGTTATTGTGTTGCTTAGTGTTGTGTTGCATTGTGTTGCCGTGTGATATTGTGTTATCATGTTGGGTTGTGTCGTGTTGTTGAGTGCGTTGTGTGTTGTGTTACATAGTTTGGCGTGAGTAAGGCCCTTCGGGGCGGGCAACTAAGGCCCTTCGGGGCGGGCAACTAAGGCACTTCAGTGCGGGCAACTAAGGCCCTTCAGGGCGGGCAAATAAAGCCCTTCGGGGCGGGCAACTAAGGCCCTTCGGGGCGGGCAACTAAGGCCCTTCGGGGCGGGCAACTAAGGCACTTCGGTGCGGGCAACTAAGGCCCTTCGGTGCGGGCAACTAAGGCACTTTGGTGCAGGCAACTAAGGCATCCTTTTGGGTGCGGGCAACTAGTATTGTTTGGTCGTGTTGTCGTGTTATGTTAAGTCGGTTTGTTGAGTTGCATTGGGATGTCGTGTCGTGTGATAGTCGGTTAAAGTGTAAAGCATCTTTCGATGCAGACAGTTTTCTTAGGGTTGTGTTGCGTTGTCGTGTTGAGTGGTGTTGTATTGTTGTGTTAGAGTTGCGTGTGGGTATGTGTGCATTGTGCTTGTTTATATTTGTTACCCCTACTTGCTAAGCGTAAGCTTACGTGTGTGTGTGTGTTCTGTGGTGTAGGTGACGGAGCATTTGCAGGTGAGTTGTAGAGAGAGAATCAGGAATAGGGGCAGTCGGGGATCCACGGAGCTCGCTGGTGCAGGCCATTTCTCGGGGCGCTTCGACCTAGTCCTTGGGGTGTGATTTGTATTGAAGTTGTGAAGGTTATTGTTAGTTTTGTGAGAAAGGTTTGGATGTGTTTGGTTTGTGGTGTTGTTTGTTTGGGACTGGAATTGTGGTGTTAGCTAGGTTATTTCGTTTGGGTGTATACCAAACTATATTTGGTTGAGTTGGAGTCTAAATGTCGTTTCTTTTTCAGGATTTTTGGTTTATAAGAATTTTAGGCGTTATGTCGTCCGTTTTGATTTAAAACAAACAACGTCGGGTTTAAGTTAGCTATTTTTAGTAATATCTGTTTTAAGTCGGTTTTCTAAAATATTTATGGGATTTGAAGATTCGAGTGTCACGAAGGCATGGTTAAAGTTTCGTGATTTTTGGAAATGTTCGGGGTGGAGAAATATGAGAAATTGTGGGGAAAGGTTAAAGGGGTCAAAAAATAAAGTTTTTGAGTGTTTTAGGTGAGAAAAACCCGAGCCGGCCCTATCGGTCGGGCCCGGGGCACGATCGATCGAGGCCGGGGTGTTCTTGGGCGAAAATAGCCCGAGCGGGCCTGATCGATCGGGCAAAAAGCAAGATCGATCGCGGCTGGGAACGCTCGGGGCGCTGGCGCACGCGCGAAGCGCGCGTGCGCGCTGCCCGGGAGCGCGCGGCGCCCAGCGCCCATGTGTGTCCGAATTTTGTTTTTTTCTGAAATTTTCCCGATTTCTAAGATGTTTTGACCCGACATTTTTCGACGTATTTTAAATGTATTTTGGGCCCATTTTCCAATAAATTTCGAGGGTTCGAAAAACCCGAAAACGAGTCGTATAAAATTTACAAAAACTGTTTTAAACGATGTTTTAAACGCGGGTTTGATTTGCAAACGTGGCGTTCCGAGCCGGGCGGGTTCGGGGCGTTACATACTTAAAACTGGAAAATGCAAACTTAGTCGATGAGCATGCTAAGAAATGTAATCTGCATGAAAAGGAAATAGTGGACCTTAAGTGTAGAAATGAAAACCTAAATAACATAGTTTTGAAATTTACTAATGGCAGTAAGAACTTGAACATGTTGTTAGGAAGTCAATGAGTAACTTTCGATAAAGCAGGACTAGGCTATGAAAGATTTAATAAAAAAAAAGCCTATAAAAACTTCTTTGTTAAACCAACTACCTGTCATGCTTGTAATGAGATAGGACACAAGTCATATGAATGTCATTTAAAGTTTAGTAAGAAACCGGGTAGTAAATTACAGTGGGTTCCTAAAGGAACCAAAACTAACACTAGGACCCAAAAGATTTGGGTACCAAAGAAGACAACTTGATCTTCTGTTTTGCAGGTTGATTGCTCTCCCGGGAAAAACCAATAGTACCTCGACAGTGGATGCTCGAGGCATATGACGGGAGACTCAACCAAATTTGCTGCTGTGAACAAAAAGAAAGGTAATGTCACTTTTGGTGGAAACCAAAAGAGAAGAATCGTTGGCATTGGCAATATAGGTAACAGCTCTAACCCCATTATAGAAAATGTGCTGTTAGTAGAAGGATTAAAGCATAATTTGCTTAGTATTAGTCAGTTGTGTGATAAGGGATATAAGGTAACTTTTAAATCAAATTCCTGCATAATTAAGGATGTCTCAAATAGTAAGATTCTGTTCACAGGTTATAGGAAAGAGAATATTTATATCGTTGACTTAGATAATATTGTTTGCAATGATGAAAAATATTTTGCTGCAAATTCTTCTAATGATTGCTGGTCTTGGCATAGGAGATTAGGACATGTAGGTATGGATACCTTAGCTAAGATTACTAAGGATAATCTAGTTAGAGGGATTCCCAAGATATCTTTCAAGAAGGATAAAGTCTGTGAAGCTTGTCAAATGGGCAAGCAGATAAAAACTTCCTTTGCATCAAAGAATGCAATCTCTACTTCTAAGCCTCTTCAACTTCTTCACATGGACCTCTTTGGTCCTTCTAATGTAGCCAGTCTAGGAGGTAAATTCTATGCTTTTATCATTGTCGATGACTTCTCTAGATTCACTTGGGTGTACTTTCTGAAGTCAAAGAATGAGACCTTTGATACCTTTTCTAGCTTTAGAAAAAGAGGTCAAAATGAAAAGGAGCTCACCATAGTTACTATTCGTAGCGATCATGGTGGAGAATTTGAAAATGAGAAATTTGAACTCTTGTGTCTCAAATATGGAATTGGGCACAATTTCTCCTCGCCTAGAACCCCTCAGCAAAATGGTGTTGTTGAGAGGAAAAATAGGTCTCTCCAAGAGCTACCTCAGACTATGCTCAATGAAAATTCCTTTCCAAAGTATTTCTGGGCTGAAGCTGTTTCAACAGCTTGTTATGTGCTTAATCGGGTCTCTATAAGACCAATTCTTGAGAAAACACCTTATGAGCTCTGGAATAGAAAAACTCCCTCTGTCAAATACTTTAAAGCCTTTGGTTGCAAGTGTTTTATTCTTAACACTAAGGATAACTTAGGAAAATTCGATTCCAAATCTGATCTTGGAATTTTTCTTGGTTATTCTCTTTCCAGTAAAACATATAGGGTGTTCAACAAAAGAACTCGTTGTAGTGGAATCTGTTCATGTCAATTTTGATGAGATCCCTCAACCAACAATCAATGTGGATGAGGATGATACTCTAGAAAAGCATCTAGATTCTCTTTCCTTAGATAAGCCTACAAATACCCTTCAAGTAGAAAACTCTCTAGAAATTGTTCCTGTCAAAGATGAATTAGCTGCTCTGCCTAGAGATTGGAAGTATGTGAGAAATCATCCTTTAGATGAAGTTCTAGGTGATTCAACATTAGGAGTCAAAACTAGAGCCTCCCTTAGAAATTATTGTGCTAATGTTGCTTTCATATCTCAAATAGAGCCTAAGAAGTTTGAGAAAGCCGAATTGGATGATCACTGGTTAGTTGCTATGCAAGAAGAATTAAACCAATTCGAAAGGAACAATGTTTGGGAACTTGTTCCAAAACCAGTCAATCATCCCATTATTGGAACAAAATGGATGAAAATAGAATTGTGGCAAGGAATAAAACTAGGTTAGTTGCCAAATGTTACAACCAAGAAGAATGAATTGATTTTGAGGAAACCTTTGCACCCGTAGCTAGATTAAAATCTATTAGGATGCTCTTAGCATATGATTGCTACAAAAACTTCACACTCTTTCAAATGGATGTAAAGAGTGCATTTTTAAATGGTTACATCATGGAAGAAGTTTATGTAGAGCAGCCCTTAGAATTTGAAGACTATGAGAAACCTGACCATGTATACAAACTTAGAAAAGCTCTCTATGGACTTAAACAGGCTCCTAGAGCTTGGTATGATAGATTGAAGAATTTCCTTGAGGAAAGGAAGTTCAAAAAGAGTAACACCGATTCAACTCTATTTACCATGCAAAAGGATAAAGATATTTTGTTAGTTCAAATCTATGTCGATGACATTATTTTTGGGTCAACTAATGTCTCTCTGTGTGATGAATTTTCTTCCTTAATGCAAAGTGAATTTGAAATGAGTATGATGGGGGAGCTAAAATTTTTCCTAGGATTTCAGATCAGTCAAACTCCTGATGACATTTTCTTCTGTCAAGAAAAATACATTAAGGAGCTCCTAAAGAAATTTGGTTTAGAATCTGTTAAATCCTCTAGAACTCCCATGAGCACCACTACTAAACTGGACAAAGATGAAAATGGAATATGTGTGGACATTAAGAAATTTAGAGGTATGATTGGTTCTTTGTTATACCTAACGGCTAGCAAGCCTGATATTCTATTTAGTGTGTGTTTGTGTGCTAGGTTTCAAGTTTCTCCTAGGGAATCTCACTTAGCTGCTGTCAAGAGGATTTTCAAATATTTAAGTGGGATATCTGACTTAGGTTTATGGTACCCGAAGGGTACTTTTTTTGATCTAATAGGATATTCAAATTCTGATTAGGCTGAGTCTAGTTGATAGGAAAAGCACCAGTGGAACATGTCAATTCCTTGGTGAATCTCTAGTTTCCTGATACTTCAAGAAGCAAAATTCTGTTGCACTTTCAACGGCTGAAAGTGAATATATTGCTGCTGGCAGTTGTTGTGCACAAATGTTATGGATGAAGCAGACCATGGAGGACTATAATCTTTTCTATGATAGGATTCCAATTCGGTGTGACAACATCAGTGCCATAAATATTTCCAAGAATCTCATCCAGCATTCTAGAACAAAGCACATAGAGGTTAGATATCACTTCATTAGAGATCATGTTCAGAAAGGAGATATTACTTTAGAATTTGTCAATTATGCTGATCAATTAGCAGATATCTTTACCAAGCCTTTGGATGAAAAGACGTTCAATAATATTAGAATAAGGTTAGGCCTCATTCGGATTGAGAAAAACTGAGGCTCTCTTTCCATTGGCATCGGAAGATATGCGTCATCAACTTACCATCGGAAGATGTGCGTCGTCCACTATGCATCGAAAGATTTATGCATCTATCTGGTGACACGTTTCACCATCGGGCGATATCCTATTTTCAAGTCTATATTATTAGAGTCGGGCAAAACCCTAGAGCATTCAAACTTGTTTGTTTAAGATGCTTCATCTTTTCGTGCTCTTTCAAAAGCTCCTGCCCTATCCGTCAGTTCCCGTCGACAAAATCTTCTTCTCTTTCGAGTTTTCGCTCAGAAACTTCTTCAATCGTCTTATGGCATCTTCATCTCGAGCGGTTCCGGAACCAGCTAAGAAGAAGGCCAAAACTTCAGTTCGTCAGCCACGAGAGCTTCCTCGTGTGACTCAGTGGCCATCTCTATACTTCCTCAGTCATGCTGCCGAAGACAGGTATCATGACGATTTTAAGCTTAAATCCCTAATTCCAAGTCGAGGTATACTCTTTGAGGATTTAGCTGGCTTGGATATAGTTGAACCCTTGAAGCGTCTCGGGTTATTGGGGTTATTTGATGTAGAATCCTTCTATTACCCTGTGGCGATCAAAATGTTTTATACCAATCTTGGCTACTCTTCAGACTTCTCAACTATCTCAAGCTATGTGTATGGAAAACACATAGTTCTAACATCCCAAGCAATCAATGAACTTCTGGAGAGTCCACATTTAGATAACCATGTCAAATTCTTTGAGTCAGGACATGAGCCCCCACTCCTAAACTCTCCTGAGGGTCATCAGTTTTTGAGGATCATTGCTCAAGACCCAAATCACATCCCTAATCAATTAAGGAGCAAGCACCTCACCATCCGGGCTCGGCTCTTTCATCAAATGATCGGGTACAACATCATTCCTAAGGGTGGTCATTATGATCAAGTGAGTGGAATGGAATTATTTGTTCTGTTTGCACTCTACCAACAGACCCCCTTCAACATGGGATTTATTGTTCTGAAAAGGATGATTCAGATTGTCTCAACCAAAGCTACATCACTTCCATACAATCTGCTTCTCATGAAGATCTTTGAAAAGTTTGAAGTGGAATTTCCTGACGAAGATGATCCCTTCCGCCTTCAACCTTCAAGCTATTACTCACTTTCCACTCTGAAGAGAATGGGGATAAAAAGAACAAGAAAAGGGGATTTCGTGTTGGATGAGACCCGCACGAAGGTTTCTAAGAAACCTTCTGCCAAGTTGGGGAAGAGGAAGCTGATTCTGTAGGAGGAGTCAACTCATGAAGGTGTGGATGAATCTGAAATCCCTGCCTTCGTTGATTCACCTTCATCCTCTCAGGTGTCACGCTCTCTTGTTCCTTCTGTTCCTAGACACCCTACCCCAGCCCTTCCAACTTATACCCTTGCAGCACCTACAACTTACTCATCTGTGCCTCTTCCACTCCCAGAGAGTCCAACTTCTCCTTCACCTACTGCTATTTTGCCTTCTCTGGCCGCTCCAATACTTCCTTCACCTGTTCTCCAACCTGCTCCTCAAATCCAAACCTCCTCACCAAACCCACAAAATGCTCCTCAAACTTCAAAGACCTATAAGAGGAGACTATCCATTAGTGAGGATCAAATATCTAGGTTGATGGCCTGCATGGAAAGTTTAGGAATTGCTCTCAGTTCAGTTAAGGATCAGATGCAGGCGTCATTTGTGGACTTGAGCAAGGACTTTGACTCTGTTCAAGATCGGTTGGCTTCCAGGATGGATAGACTTGAAGGCTCTCTCACAAGGGTCCTTCGGTCTATACAGTCAGACATCCAAACTCTTCAGCCAGAACAGTTTAGTCCTCTTTGTTTCTCAGAGGCTTGTTCTGCTGACTTACTCCCTCCGATCTTCCGACCAAAAGTTGACAAGGAAGTGAACTTCATGTCCATGAATTTTCCAGATACTTAGCATAATTTCATTGATCCTTTTGGTTCCTCTGTCACCGAGTCCCCCTCTGAGCCTCCAAGTTCACTGGTTGCACCTCCGGTTGGTCCACCAGTAGAGCCTCCACCTTGTATGGACTTGGTGGTTTATCGAGGTCCTTTTCAGCCCTCTGCTTCTTCTGCTTCTACTTCCAATCTTGAACCACTGATAGTTCCTGATGCCAATATGAATTATGCAGTGCCACCATCAATTATGAAGGAGTTGTGGAAGCGTTTTTTAGACTTAGATTAAATAGAAAATATTTTTTTTTTGGTGAATAATTTTTTATAGATTCACGAGATGTACCAGTTTTTGTTTGGTACTCTGATCTTACAATTGTTTCAATATACAAATGTTGTGTCGTTGATTTTTTTTTCTGTATTTTTTTGATAATGTCAAAGGGGGAGAAAGTAGGACAAACAGCACTGATTGATAGTATGAAATGTGTTTGCTTGTGCTGATACGAAAGTAGATTTGATATGGCATTGATAGTATGCATGTTTGAGCTCAACACTGTGAACTTTGTTTGAAAATTAAATGAATGCACATGTTGAAGGGAAGCTAGGATTATGGGGGAGAGATATTTAATCAATTTATACTTATAGTTTGTCATCATCAAAAAGGGGGAGATTGTTGACTGAAATAATGTTTAAGCCTAACGATGTTTTTGGTGATGTGTTTTAAGAAGTGTAATTTGATTAAGGTAAATATATGAGATTAATGAATTATGTTGATGAGATTAATGAGTTGCTTAATAAATTAAATATTGAACTTATTATATTTTTCTCTAGCTTTTAAGTGGAAATGCCCTTTGAAAATGATATTTTAGTTGCTTAACAAATCTGGTTAAGTGTTCAGGGTGTGATAGCAAAACAGGGCTAAAACTGTTTAAGTATTGCATATCCACCGAAGTAGAAGAGAAGACCTCTACCGCCAGCAAAACGACAAAGTTCACATCCACCGTTGGCAGAGTCTTCCTAAGTTTACTTCTACCGCTAGCAAAACGACAAAACGACAAAGGTTACTTCTACCGCTAGCAAAACGACAAAACGACAAAGGTTACTTCTACTGCTAGCAAAACGACATCAAAGGCAACATCCACCGCTGGGTTGTTCAAAGGCTACATCCACCACTGGTTGTTCAAAGGCGACATCCACCACTGAACAGTGACAAAGTCAACATCCACCGCTGGTTGTTCAAAGGCGACATCCACAGCTGAACAGTATCTTTCGGCTGCAATGTAAAGCTTCATCTACCGATGGTAGTTCAAGCATTGTAAAGCTACATCTACCGCTCAACAGTATTTTCTGCCAACACTGATATTTAAAATACCGCGAAGCAACAGTGACACTCGTCCAGAGCTTTAACTCCAGACCATTAATGGCAACAAACGAAAGTGACTTCAGAACGCAACGGCTTGCTGTCTATGTACAGATGTTTCTCCAACGGTCATAAGATTTCTATATTCAGATGAGAAGCTTTCCAAATCTGAAGCCGATGACAGACAGAGTATAAAAGGGGAGAAAGAAGCTCGGGAACTTAACATTTTGCAGAATTAATTTTTAAATTCTTACGAGCGATTCTCTAGCAATACTTTGTATTTTTCTACACCTCTCTACTCTGTTACTTGAGACTCAACTTTTGAGAGAGTGTAGTGTGTGCTGAAAAATCATATCCTACTGTTAATGTGTAAAGGCAGTGGATTGTCGCCCGTGAAGAACAATCCAGAATTGTAAAAGGCTGTAGATCGTCGCCCGTGAAGTGCGATCTAGTTTTCTCTGAGGAGAAGGAAAGAATCTTCAAGGGAGAGACTTGGAGCGTGGACGTAGGCAGGTTTTAGCCGAACCACGTTAAAAACTACGGTGTCAAATTTTCTCTCTCTCACTTTATTTTGTTTGACTGTTTACTGTTAACTTATAAGTTGAACACAAGAGAAAAAACGATTTAGATTATAAATTAAGTTTAAAAAGTCTAATTGTGATGACCCGAATGTGTAAATATGTGTACGATGGCTGCACGAACTGGAACCCGGATGGCGGTACGTCTGCGCGGGTGAACCGGAAGGTGACGAGTCGTAAAGAGGGGGTCGTCACAATCCCACATCGCTTGGGGAAATATATGGAAATGAAACATATGTAAAGAGACCCTCCCAACATAGCAAGACGCGTTTTGGAGCACAATTGGCAACGGATCCTATAAGAATTCCGAAGTTAAAAGTGCTTCGGCGAGAGCAATTTTAGGTTGGGTGACCTTCCGGGAAGTTCTCGCCAAACAAAGCCGTGAGGGGAGGATATTGGGTTGTGGCCCAATCCCCAGAGCGGACAATATCTTGCTGGAAATAGGGGTCGTTACAAATGGTATCAAAGCCTGTACCCAACCAGAAATGTGGCCAACGAGGACGTTGGGCCCCCAAGGGGGGGTGATTGTGATGACCCGAATGTATAAGTATGTGTATGATGGCTGCACAAACTGGAACCAGGATGGCGGTACGTCCGCGCAGGTGAACCGGAAGGTGACGGGTCGTAAAGAGGGGGTCGTCACAATCCCACATCGCTTGGGGAAGTATATGGAAATGAAACATATGTAAAGAGACCCTCCCAACATAGCAAGACGCGTTTTGGAGCAAAATTGGCAACGGATCCCATAAGAACTCCGAAGTTAAAAGTGCTTCGGCGAGAGCAATTCTAGGTTGGGTGACCTTCCAGGAAGTTCTCACCAAATAAAGCCGTGAGGGGAGGATATTGGGTTGTGGCCCAATCCCCAGAGCGGACAATATCTTGCTGGGAATAGGGATCGTTACACTAATTCACCCCTCTTAGATAATTACGATCCTACAAGGGTCACCGAGCAAAGCCCGAGACAAGCGAGAGTGAGAGCGCGAGACGAACAAGAGAAAGAGCGCGAGCAAAAGTGCGAGCAGGAGCGCGAGCGAGAGTGGGAGAGTGAGCGAGAGTCACCGTCTCACTAGGGGAGCAGTGCGAGCGAGAGAGTGCGAACTGCGAGCGAAAGCAGGACTGCGGGAGAGAGACTGAGACGAGAGAGCACGAGCAGACGAAACTGAAAGTTAGGGCCAGGGTTCTGTAAACCTTCAGCAAAATTTTAAAAATATAATGGAATTCGGTCCGGTCCACGGTTCTTCGGGAATTTTGATTCGGGACTGTGGACGGACCGAGTCCCACGGGAAAATGGTGGAATGGACCAAAACTGGACCAACAAGCTGGGATTCCCGCTCGAAACTGGACCGAAATTATCAGTCCCGGTCCGGTTCTCAGTCCCGATCCAGTTCTGCCCAGCCCTAGGGTGCACATGAGCAGTAGCAGCAACCGAAGCTGGCGCGCATGGACAGGATGCTGGACCAAAGGCGCGCGCGCAGCATCCAGTGCACACGTGGCCGAGCCCATACACTCCAATGACTATTTTTTAGCGAAGCTTCCAACGGCTATTTTTGAAGCTTCCCTCATCCTTCGTCGACCGAAGCTTCTTCTCCTTCTACTTAAGCTTCATTGCAAGTTATTGTAACATTAGATAACAGATTGAATATTTGGAAAACAGAGACAGTTGTCTTCATTTTTGGAGTGTCTCTGGTGAGGGTTCCCCTCGGTGTTCATCGGTGCCTAGCACCAGGAATGAACCACACAATTGCTCCATCAAGTATTGAGTTGGAGTTAAGACGAAGAAGGACAAATACCTCCGTGATGAAATTCTCACCCAAAGCATCGAAATTGCTTTTGGGCCAGCCACGGACATTCCCTCACATTCCATTCATCCCGTCGGCCTCTTTTGAGGGAGAAGTAGCGAGTGCAAAGGACATCATCTTGTTGCTGGAATTCATTTTGTTTGCGAAGTGGATTTCTTTCAATTGATGCATTGGACGCCTAAAGAACCGGCAAGGACCCCTTTCAACAACTGACGTTCTCTGCGGTATTTATATGTAATTCTACCAGGTAATACCCAACACCCACCTCACCACTATTTCACCGCTGCTTGTTCTTCTTCGCCTCTGTTTTACGTGTTTAGCGTCTGTTTAGTGATTGTCTAGGGTGCTCTTCCAGCACCGACCTCTACTTCCATTCCAGCTTCCACATGCTTTTTTTAGGATCCAAACCGCGTCACGAAGATACGGTCGATGCAATAAGCAGCTTGCTTGGGTGGTCTATGTGGCAAAACTCGAGAGATGAGCTAACTTCTAAGAAGTGCAACTTTGCCTAGGGGAAACCTAAAGACTTGAAAATTTAAAGGGGGCATGGTGAAGGAGTGGAAAGGGATCTCTGAAAATTATAGAGGTTGGTTCTTTGAGATGGAGATGATATGAAGGTATAACTCTCTGTTTGTCAGGGAAGGCTATATGGTGCACCTTTTGGCCTTGTCTTCCTCCAAACGGTGGAAGCTTTCTAATAAACCAAAAAGAGAGTTTTGAGTACTACTTTGCTCTGGATTTTCCACCCTTGGAAGAGTGGAAGAAGGCAGCAATAAGAAGGAACACTTTGGCTCATAACAAAGTGCACTAGGGTGACAATCTTCCTCTCATATAGCTCAACAAAAGAGAAGAATAAGGCCTAAGCAAAAAGCTCTATTTTCTTTTAAAATGTTCTACTGCTTACCAGAGTTAAAGATGAGCTTTATACCCCATCCTTCCAGCCAACTAGGGCTTCAAAAAACAGCCACACCAAAAATGGCAAGACTCGACCAAAGTTGTAGCCGAGTACAACCCTTGCTCGACCACTTTTGGTGGCAAAGCTAACTACCACCAATCCTAACCCATTTTCCCTCTGAAAATTCAAATGAAAAATGCAGCCATCAAGAACCAAATAAGCCTACAAGGTTCAATTACATTTGAACTAACAAAAGTAATAAAAGGAAATAAAAAGGGAGGGTTGGCGGAATACTAAAGTTGTTCTTTAGGGAAGACGAATTCCCCCTTCTTCCATGCATGGCTGAGGACAATAATTCCATGATAGTGAATGAAAAGACTTTTCCATATCTCAAGTGCTAGGATTTCACTCCAATTGCTCTAAGGGAATTCCACCTACAAAAAGAGAAGAAATGTTAGAAAAAGAGGTATCGGCCAAAGCTTTGGCACGAGATCGGGTGGTAGCTCCCCGAGACATGTCATCCTCTCTCTCGAAAAAAACTCCTCCCACAAATTGTTTCCTTCACTACAGTGATTGAAATATGGATGACTCTAGCTTGCATGTTCGCTTCGTCATCTTTAGCAAGGATAACCAACCTCCGAAGCCAGCTTCATGCTTTGTCCAAAGATGGACTCTCTGCCAGTGGGTCGTCGGTCATCGAAGAACTGGTTTCCTATCGAGATCAGATGATTTACTTTCTAGGAGGGCTGGGAAGAGAGTACAATGCTTTTGTTACTTCTATTACAAACCGAGTTGATCAACCTCCAATGGAAGAAATCCATAACCTTCTACATAGCTACAATGTTCGATTGGAAAAACAAAACTCCATCATCTCTCTGTCGATGCCAACCCAAATCCAAGCCAAAGCTACTGTTCAACGACCTTTTTAGTCACGCTGGACTCCTCGGCCATCTAGCAATCCTCATCCACACCCTCGCCCTCTGGGCACCCCTTACCAAACCCAACCTAACTCAGCCACCCCCTGGAAAGAGCCTCGGCCCCCAAACCAATATAAACCTAGGTGCCAGATTTGTCATAAGCTGGGGCACTCCGCTTCAGCTTGTTACCACAGACTTAATCCATCTTATATTCCTCGACCTCCGATCCATCCATCTCAAACCGTGACTCTACATCCTTTGAACCCGTCATTTCCATAAGCACACACAGCTGGTCTGCTTCCGACTCCTCTTTTGGCCTCTATCGCTCAATGGATTCTTGACTCAGGTGTCACCCACCACTTTACACCACAATCCTCCATAGTTTATCAACCTCAACCATACACTGGCCCTACACAAGTCTTTACAGCCAATGGTAAGTCTCTAAAAATTGCTCAAATAGGTTCCTCTATAATTCCCACAAATAGTCGTTCACTCAAATTAGCTACTGTCTATCATATTCCACTTATTGCTCACAATCTACTTAGTGTTACACAATTATGTCATGATAACTCGGTATTCGTTGAATTTCATTCCGATTGTTTTTTTGTCAATGATTGAATTTTCCATTAAACCTTTCTTCGGGGCTCTTTCAATGAAGGATTGTACAAAACCTCATCAGTTCCTTAAGCTCTCTCTCTCAGTACAACGCCGACCGAATCAGCCCATCCTACATCCCAAATTTAGCACTTCCGATTAGGTCATCCCTCTTTCCATGTTTTACAACAAGTCTTAAATTCCTGCAATGTACCCTTTACTGAAGCAGACATGTCTAAGCTATGTATTTCTTGTCAAATGATAAAACTCATTGTTTATCCTTTTCAATTTTTGCTTCCAGGCTAGCGCACCCTTTAATATTATTATACATAATTATGTTTAGGGCCCATCTTCTATAAAATCTATTACTGGTGCATGCTATTTTGTATTGTTTGTTGATGATTACACTAGGTTTTTTTTGGATTTTCCCTTTAAAATTAAAAAGTGAAGTTTACACTACTTTTCTCCATTTCCATAAACTTGTTTACACGCAATTTAGTGTCTATATTAAAGTTGTCCAATCAGACTGGGGGGTGCATTCCAATCTCTCTCCACCTTTTTAAATCTTTAGGTATCCATCATCGGGTTTCCTATCCATATACCCCAAATCAGAATGGTCGAGTAGAGCGCAAAAATCGCCATGTTGTCGAAACTGGTCTTGCTCTACTTTTTTATTCTTTTGTCCTTCACCATTTCTGGCTCTATGCTTTTACAACCGCTATCACCCTCATCAACTTGCTACCTACTCATATTCTGAATCATAAATCCCTTTTTGAATGTCTGTTTCAATCTATTCCAGACTACTCAGTGTTGCGTGTTTTTGGTTGTCTGTGTTTTCTACTTCTTCGACCTTTCAACTAGCATAAACTTCAACCTTGCTCTCTTTCTTGCATCTTTCTGGGTCCAAGTCCTCATCATAAAGGTTATATTTATCTAGAACCCATCTCAAATAAATTGTACGCCTCCCAACATGTTATATTCCACGAGTCTCTTTTTCCGTTTTCTTCCACTATTCCATCTATACCTCCCAAAACCCCTTTCTCCATTTCTATCCTTTATCTTCCCTCATCATCTCTCCATCCACACCCCTCAATCACATCTTTTTCCCCTATATCCCCGATCTCTCCCATTCCCACTCAACCTTCTCCTTCCCCTCTCCTAATCACACCAATCCCGATCTCAAGCCACCCTCCCTGTCCTACTAATGACCACCCTATGATGACTAGAGCCAAAGCAGGTATCGTCAAACCCAAGGCCTTTTTTACTGAATCCTCCTTTGAGCCGAAAACTTTTCAACAAGCTTGTAGGTTTCCACATTGGTTAGCAGCTATGCAGGATGAGATATTAGCTCTAACCAACACCAATACTTGGAAACTAGTTGCTTTTCCACCAGAGGCTAAAATTATTAGTTGTAAGTGGGTTTTCAAAATCAAACCCAATTCAGATGGAACCATAAAGCAGTATAAATCTTGCTTGGTAGCTAAAGGCTATGATCAGACAGAGGGTATTGACTATGACAAAATTTTTAGTCCCATTGTAAAACCAACATCAGTTCGCACTACACTTTCTTTAGCCATTCTTTTGGTTGGATAATTCAACAGCTGGATATTAGTTATGCGTTGTTGCATGGAGATCTCACGGAAACTGTGTTCATGAAACAACCTCCTGGCTTTGTTAGTCCCTCTCAGCCTAATGTCATTTGTCTTCTACATAAGGCATTGTATGGTCTTAAATAGTCTCCCCGTGCTTGGTACATAAAACTGTACAATACTCTGATTAATTGGGGTTTCTCAGCTTCGAAGTCCGACACTTCGCTGTTTATTTGTTTACTATGCTGGTGTACGTGGACGACATTATTCTAATTGGCAATTCAACCTCTCTACTGGATCAACTGCTCAACTAATTGCACTCACAATTTAAGGTCAGAGATCTTGGACCTCTCTCGTTCTTTTTTGGTATATCAGTCACTCGAACATCTGCAAGTCTGACCTTGTCTCAATCCCGATATATATCTAAACTATTGTACAAGGCTAACATGGTATTTTACAAACCGGTCTCCACTCCCATGGTTTCTGGTCAAATGCTGGTCCACCTCTCACTGATGATTTTCTCTATCGTAGCATTGTGGGTGGATTACAGTACTGTTGTCTTACTAGACCTGACATTGCCTACGCTGTAAATAAGGTTTCTCAATTCATGCATGCTCCCTTCGAGACTCATTGGCAAACAGTTAAGAGAATTTTACGGTATCTTCAGGGAACTTCCACTTTAGGTATTTCCTTCTCGTCATCTTCCTTTTGTGATCTAACCTGTTCACAGATGCCGATTGGGCTTCATGTCCTGATGATCAGAAAAGTACCAACGGATTCTTTACTTTTTTTGGTACCAATCTAATATCCTAGTCCTCAAACAAACAAAAGGTTGTATCCCTCTCCAACACCGAATCCGAATATCGCAGTATTGCTAATGGTGTCGCTGAAATTATGTGGATACAATCACTCCTCAAAGAACTGGGTATTATGTCCAACAAGATACCCTTAATTCTCTATGATAATTTAAGTGCAACATATTTAGCCTCTAACCCTGTACTGCACTCCAAATCTAAACATGTTGAAATCGATTTTCACTTTATTAGGGAAAGAGTTCTTAACAAAACATTAAGGGTCAATTTCAGCCCCTCAGATCACTAACTCCCCAATGCCCTTACTAAGCCACTGCCACCATCGTCTTTCGCTTCTTTTCTCTCAAATATCTTCTGCCTACGACCTTGATCTTAAGGAGGGATGTCAATATATATACTTTCGAGTTTTTTGGTTCTCTTGTAACTTAGTATAGTTTTAGTTGGTGTAGTTTAGTCCGTAGTCTTTTCAATCACCTTTTTGGATAGCTCTTCGGTTTGCAGAGAGAGGATAATTTGAGAGGGTAGGTAGAGTTTTTACACATCTGCTTCTTCTCCTCGCTTTTGCTATTCTTAGGAAGGTTTTCTCTGTTTTCTGTATAAGCAATATACTTTGTATGTACTTGTTTGAGTTTCAATATACAAATATGAGTTTTCTCTCTTCAATCTCTGAGTATCTCAACCCGTTCTCCTTTCTCCAATCTTATGATAATGTGAACTATTAGCTAGTGTATAGATGTAATTCCAGACGAGTTATCTGATTTACCTAAGAATTAACATATCAATCACCTTTCATTGTACTGCACTCGCAGAAATAAAAGAATCGAAGTTACAACTTAAAGATAAATTATTTATTTATCTTATCACATTGTGTAGGGATACTCCCCTCGTTTTAGCCAAAAAGGAAAATAGTTCTAAGAGAATGTATATTGATGAGGACAATGGAATAGAGTCACTGTTAAGCAAAATATGCGAATATGCGTTCACTCATGTTGACAATCAATTTGATCAATTTAGTGGATAATGCTCTTTCTCCAAAAATAAATGTTTAATTAGAATATCATCAACCGAGAACTAGAAATGAAGGAAACAACATTTAAAAGCATATGTTCATGATGAGATTCTAGTTGGTCTTACAAATGCTTACGTAGCTATTGTTAATTTGACCGTGGTTAAACCTTTGATCGTACATCTTATACCACCCTCTTAGATTAAATTAAATTATCAATTTAAATATTACACTGATGTGGGTAAAAATAATCATTCATGGCATTTTTTAGATAAATTCATGAATAATATTATGACTACCTTCTAATTTTATCTTAATAATTACATTCTAATGTAATAATTATTATTTGATATAATTAATATTATAGATTATAAAAAAATTAAAATAAATTATTTTGCATCAATTAATGATTATCACGTTATGAAGTGATAACTAGAAGGTAAAAATAGATAATAATAAAAAAAATTAATCAAAATGTCGAAGAAAAAATTGAAATTAGTAATAGTATTATGTATTTTTTTCTCCATAAATAAGTCAAGTACTTTAATCAACTTTATTTTACAAAAATGTTGAAATTATTAAAGAACGAAGGATCTAGATCAGAATATAAACAAGGATAGTCATGGACAAACAAAACAAAACAAAACATTGAGTTCCACGTCGCCTACTACATCATTTGCTCAGCTGGCTTTATGGGGTGCCCCCGCGATAGAGATGTTTTCTGGAGGTTTCACGTTTCATTGATTACTTTCCAATTACTTTCCTCACCTCATTATGACTTCTTCGATTTTCTTTTTCTTAAATTTATGGGTTTTTTTTTAAATTAAATCCTAAAGTTTTAATTTTTTTGAAAAAATCCCTCAAAATTTAGTATTAGACGGCCGACCTCTTCAAGGAGAACGACTGGTCTAGCTGGACCGGCCGTTACGTCCGTAAAAGAGAATTTTTTATATTGATTTTGCAAAGAGGACGACTGGTCCAATGGACCGACCGTCTCGTCTGCGTAAATAATTTTATTTTATTTTTTTTTATGGTTTGGGAAGAGGACAGCCAGTCCAACTCCTCCCTATATAAAAGTCATCATCCTTTTTCAAATCACATCAAACTTTCAATACTCTCTCGACTATTTTTTTTGTTCTGGCGATATTTCTTTGCGTTCACCTGCTAGGTACGAAGTTTTTTTTTTAATTTTATCATTTTTTCTGGATTTAAAAAAAAATCATATATAATGTGTTAAACCGAAATTAAATTTTTTATGACGTATTTTTTCTTCATTGTATTTTTTATTTGAAATTGTCTTAACAGTTTCTAATTAAATTCTAAAAATATGGACATTTTATTTTATTTTTATTTATTTAAAAATTTCTAATATTTTTTTTATATTAGCGACGACTATTTTCTTGCTCTGGCGATATTTCTCCTTGTTCACCGACTAGGTACAAAATTTTTTTTATTTTATTTTTATTAGATATTTATCTATTATACCGTAGATAATTGGATCGCATCTGTTATCGTTTCTCGTACCACGTATTAAGTGGTGTAATTGTACTGTATAAGTAAGTTCTGTTTAATAGACTGAATTTTAAGTAGGACCGTTTGTGACTCCTCCGGCCTTTCCTGGGAACTTATTTGGAAATGTAATTTTATCTAGAAGATTGTTCAGTACAGTCTTTTCTGGGAATTATCTTGATCAGTACTCTCTACGTTTTAACATTTTGATTTAATTACTTTTATAGAATGTCAAATACAATTAATTTGCATTTACATTGTTTTTATATTTTTTTTTTACGTTTTTTTCACTTATATAATCCTTATTTTAGTATTTTTATTATATTGATTTAAGAATATTATAATAAAATTGTATATATAAATTATTTTTTTATTTTAATTAACTTATGATTTTTGTTAATTTTTTTTTATTATTATTGATGTAAGAGAATTTCAATACTCTATCGACTTTTAGTATTATTATAGTTTGTGACTATATTAATCTTTTATTTTTATTATATTTTTTATTTGAAATTTTTTTTAACAATTTCTATCTAAATCCTAAAAAAGTGGATAATTTATTTTATTTTATTTTGATTTATTTACTAAAACTATTTTATTTATAATGTCATAATATTTGAATAACTTATGAAATTTTAGTTGTACGTGAACTTGACTGGATCTTGCTATGGAATTTTTGAATGAAGGTTGCCACAAAAAGTTTGAGTAGGATTTGCTAAAACGCTCAATTAATTTTTGTATGAATGTGGACTTTAGAGGTTGAGAGTCGTTGGAGATCAAAGAGATGTTTGAGAACATCAGCCTACAATGGGTCAATGCATTGACTGGTAATACCTGCGATAGAATAGTTCGCTTGTTCTACAAGAATTTGAATGTTAGAGGTCGGGTTCTTCGCAACATGCTAGCCCACACTCTTTTGCCGCGAGAGGGACATCGAAATCTCGTGAGCTGCATGGGCCTCTATGTCATGGAGAAGTTGTGCAAAGGGAAACCTTTTGACCATGTCTTCTTGATTTTAAGTCATATTTGTGAGGTCGGGCGGGCATCCAAGATAAATCTCTCGTACGGGGCACTGATTATAAAAATCATTGAGCGAGCTGGGATTCGGCTACCGGTTGGCGAGCAGAGAATACCCCCTAGATCCACCGATGTATTTGACATGATTCATTTGATACGGATGACCATCGTTGAAGTCGATGATGCTTAGGTGCTGAAGAGCAATCAGAGGACATCCACCTCTCAGTCAGTGCCGATGGATGAGACCACATCGCCACGCCACCATTAGTCCCCTCCCCCCAAAGACGAGGAGGCTAGTGGATGGAACACGAGACAGTATCTCTAGCAGCTGTATCAGATGCAGCAGACGCACCACCAGCAGATGCTTGAGATACAACAGACACACCACCAGCACCTACAGCAAGTGCTTGAGATACTGCAGAGCAAGTAGCGGGACATCCAGCTCCTCAGAGGCAGAGTCAATGGACTCGCCATGGGATAGAGTGAGGTGATCGCGTCCTAAAGAGAGGTGACTGAGTCACAAAATTATCTCGTTGAGTTCTATAGAGAGATGGATGAGAGGTTCCAGCATTGGATGACGAAAAATGCTGACAACGAAGACGACAATGACCCTCCTGTGCCCCCAGATAGGGAAAAAGCGTGCAAAGCTAGCAAATGCATCTGGAAACTGGAGTGCTCAGTTTGCGAGAGCTGCATAATTTGAGGTTAGCAACAAATACGAACAGTAGATTGTCGACATGAATTTGTGTGTGTGCAACTGTACCAGGTGGGAGCTTACGGAAATCTCGTGCGTCCATTCCATTTCATGCATGCATAGCATGAGAGTGACATCGAAAAATTACGTGCATCAATACTATCACCTGACAACTTACCTGCAGATGTACTCATACTATATGCAGCGGCCAACTAATGTGGCCGCCCGTAAAAGGTATGCACGAAATCCTTCCACTCAAAAGAAATCGTCAACCTGGTAGGCCGAAGAAGACAAGAGTGCGAAATGCTGAAGAGCCGTCAAACTCCAGAGTTAGTAAGAGGAACTCTACCATGCGGTCTGGTATATATTGGCAGCACAGGCATAATACTCGCACTCTCATGCTATGCATGCATGAAATGGAATGGACGCACGGGATTTCTGTAAGCTCCCACCAGGTACAGTTGCACACACACAAATTCATATCGACAATGTACTGCTCGTATTCGTTGCTGACCTCAAATTATGCAGCTCTCGCAAACTGAGCACTCCAGTTTCCAGATGCATTTGCTAGCTTTGCACGCTTTTTCCCTATCTGGGGGCACAAGAGGTCTGTTGAATTCGCTACCTTCTCAAATTTTTTAACAATATGAGTCATCAAGCACTTTCGGATCATCTCGAACATGGTCAAGATCGGTTTGTCCCTGATAGGCAATAGAAGTGTATTGAAAGATTCGCACAAATTATTTAGTCCCAAATCACACTTGGGAATCGAAGAGAAGGCATGACTAGCCCAATATTTGGGTTCTTTTCATCGAAGATATGTTTCTGCCTCCAGGCTAATTTGACGTAATTTCCTCATTTCATACTCGAAATGGGAATTCATGGGTGCCCTTGCCGCATTCCACATCGCATCTCTGTACGCTCTGTCTCAAAATAGGTTTTTGAAATTCGCGTACATATGTCAGAGGCAGAAGCGGTGTTCGGCTTGTCCGAATTCATTTTGAACAGGCTTTCTTCAACTCTTAATATTTGAATGAAAAACCACGTCAAAATAAAACAATATAACTACCACAACGCCTCAAAATTTTAAATAACAAATAGAAATGCATTATACTTTCTGTTGATCTGAAATAATTATCCACCTGCGGCCCGATTTAGTGTTTAGAACATCCTTCAATATCTGCAAGAACTACGTCCATGAGTCCGCACACTCAGATTTGACGTTGGCAACAACAACGACATATATTCTATCGTTGCCATCAATACTGACGGCTATGAGTAATTGACCGGGACACGACCCCTTCATATGACAGTCATCCAAACAGATACCAGGTCTACCGCACTGCAACAAACCTATCTTGCAAGCCATGCACATATAAAATCTTTAGAATCCCAATGAATTAGGGTCCACTGGGTTACCATCAATTTTTACTATGCTACCTGGATTTGATCTACGTATTTCGGCTGCATACGACCATAGTTGCTCTTATTGTTCGTCGCACTTCCCTTCGTTAAGGGTTCGAGCTACGCTTCTTGCTCTTATGGCAAGACTGAGTGAAATGTCAATAGTGAAATCCTTCCTCACTGTCTCGATAGTAGAAGGGATGTCTCATGTAGAGTGATTTTTGAACCTATCCACATACTCCTTCGCCACTCATTTCGCTAAAGCGTGTCAATTATCAAGTTTCCTTGAACATGTGTGAGAATCGATCAATGACTTTATTTGAAACGTGAGCTCGTCTTGTATCTTCGAAGTATGCAGTCGTCAACTACATCCATTATCACACTTAGCCGTCAGTCGCCTCTTTTCACTCTTGGTGAATTTTATACCATAACTATTTTTCAAAGAATATTCTCGTATTTCTTCTTTAAGTTCTTCTACAGAATCATATTGTCTACCCAAAAAAAAAAATCTCATTGTGATTTGTTCTCTTACCGGTCTGCTTTCCACTTCCTCATCATCTGAGCCAACAGGTGTTTTAAGTTCATCGTCTTGCATTTTAGAGGTTGAATAGATGAATATTTCTTCATTTGCATTTGTCTGATCAAATGGTCGTAGATCACCATATGCAGGCATGCCTTTCAAATACCAATTCATTTCGGTATCACTAGTTGATCTCTCGTCTAAATCAACCGAGATCTACTTGAATCAAAATCCATAGTCGTCGCTAATATAGAGAAAAATATTATAAATATTTAAATAAATAAAATAAAAATAAATAATTCTACTTGAATCGGAATTCATGGTTGTCGCAAATTAATTGTATTTGACATTCTATAAAAGTAATTAAATCAAAAAGTTAAAACGTGGAGAGTACTAATTAGGATAATTCCCAGGAAAGATTGTACTGAACAATCTCTTATACAAAATTACCTTTCCAAGTAAGTTTCCAGGAAAGACTGGAGGGGTCACAAACGGTCACGCTTAAAACCTAGTCTCCTAGACATAACTTACTTACACAATACAATTACATCACTTAATACGCAGTACGAGAAACGATAATAGATGCAATCCAATTATCTATGATATAATAGATAAATATCTAATAAAAATAAAATAGAAAAAAACTTCGTACCTAGCCGGTGAACGCGGATAAATATCGTCGGAGCAAGAAAATAATCGTCGCTAATATAGAAAAAAAATATTAGAAATCTTTAAATAAATAAAAATAAAATAAAATGTCCTTATTTTTAGAATTTAGATAGAAACTGTTAAGATAATTTCAAATAAAAAATACAATGAAGAAAAAATACGTCATAAAAATTTAATCTCGGTTTAACACCTTACATATGAGTTTTTCAGGTGAACACGGAGAAATATTGCCAGAACAAGAAAATAGTCGAGAGAGTATTGAAAGTTTGGTGTAATTTGAAAAAGAAGGAGGAGGACTTTATATGGGGAAAAGGAAGGCCGGTCCAACTGGACTGGCCGTCTTCTTCTGGGAAAGTGACTTTGTCCTCTCCCTAAAGGACAAAACCTGTAATAAAAGTCATGGGTTTTTTCTAGAAGAGGACGACTGTCCTCTTCCCAAACCCTAAAAAAAAATCTTTTATGCGGACGGGACGACCGGTCTAATTGGACCAGCCATCCTTTTTTGTAGAGGTCGGCCGCCTCACTCCCTTTCGAGGTTCAAATTGTCTATTTATAATACTTTCAGGTTTTTTTTTATGAATAGTAAATTTTGAGGATTTATTTAAAAAAAAAAAAACAAAAAGTCTAGGGTTTAATTTAAAACCCTAAATTTGTAGAAAGTGAATCCTTTACAACAATACTTTCCTGCTAAGCTTCAAGCCTTTATCAATGGCTGACTGGTAGGTATCTCTTCTTCTACTGTTCTACTTTGTCGAAATTGGATTTATTCTGACCAGCAGACAACCCCCACCTACTAAATCTGGTGCTGGAAGAAAATAAACTTCTTTGGATTTTTGTTTAAATGAATTTTCAATTTTATCTAGATTGGTTTCTGCTACTGTGGCAATCGGCCCACGCTCCCGGAGTAACAACCCAACAATGGTGGGCCTCCCGAGTCACAGCGTGGCGTCGCATTAACTCACAAGACTTCTCTCAGCTGGCATGAGAATTTTATACCTTCTCCAGATTCGAATCCAGGACCTCCGGCTAAAGTGTATGGGCTTACAGAATCTGGTGCCACTTGACCTGCTGGGAGAAGTCTTGTTAGTTAATGCGACGCCACGCTGTGACTCGGGGGGGCCACCATTGTTGGATTGTTACTCCGGGGGTGTGGGCCGGTCACCACAGCTATTGGGCGGGAGAATTAAATGGCAAAATGTTGACTGGTTGGTTGCTGACAAACTCGTTAGTCCTTTGCTTAAATATTTCATCTTTTGCGACTGAGATGAGTCGAACACGAGTCGTGACCCGGTTTTAGGAAATGGGTATCCAGAAAACACAAAATGTTTTGATTTTTTTCATCTGGATACTATCCATTTGCATTTGTTCATCTTCATCTCTCCCAGTAGAGTACTCCATAGTTGAAGAAAATGAAAAGGGCATGCAGGAGAAGTTGCTGCCAGAGGAACGAGCTGTAGAGCTATTTCGAAGGTGGAAGGAGAAGTTCAAACGAGTGTACAAACACAGAGAGGAAGACGAGAAGAGATTCAAAAATTTTGAGAGGAATCTCAAGTACATAATAGAGAAGAATGGGAAGAGAAAATCAGCAAATGGGCGTCGACTAGGGTTGAACAAATTTGCAGACATGAGCAACGAGGAGTTTAAGGATAGGTTTGTGTCCAAAGTGAAGAAACCTATGAATAAGAGGAGTAGCAGTTTGAGGAGAAGTATGAGAGGAAGGGAGCCAAATTGTGAGGCGCCATCAACATTGGATTGGAGAAACAGAGGATCAGTGACTGGTGTGAAAGACCAAGGACAATGTGGTAAGTTTTATTCTTATTCTTTGACAGAATTGTTAGACAATTTAGTGATTACATCTCTGAAAATTAGGACATAGGAGTTGAACCTATATTAATATGTGATCATTTTTGGGATGAAGGTTAAGGGTGGTATCCGTTCGATTGGAATTAGCCAAATTTCGCCACCTTAGGACAACCAAACAAAGAACAAAAGTTTTCGGTTTGGTTCTCGGTCTTCATTTTTCAAAACCGGCTCAAACTCAATCAAACTGCTAGTTAAAAGTTATATAGATCTTCTTCCTTTTTTGTAATTTTTGAAGAATTGCCAACCAAAACCGATCAAAATCGATCTAAAACCAACCAAAACAATAAGAAGCCAACCATAATCGATCAAAAACTGCCCAAGATCGATGGAAAACCATCCAAAATTGAGGTAAAAATCATGCCTAAACCAAACTCAAACTAAACCAAAGAAATGGCCCGGTTTTGTTTTGGTATCGTTCCTATCTCCTTTTGGTTTTGATTCCTAAAATTAAGAATTAAACCTATCCCTTTCGATTTTAATTTGGGGTGAGAATTTTTTACCTACTGTCCAACCCCAATTAGGCGTTAGGATTCTATAACTTTCCGTAAGACTAGACTGTGGATGGATGTTTCTTCCCAAACTTAACAAATGGTGACAGGGAAATTTAAGTTTAGGATTTGCACTTTGGAGGTGACATTTTTATGAGCAAACAAAACTTATAAGAACTGAAACAAACTCGATGAATTTCTGCCATCTCCAAAAAATTTTAGTCCCCTAATTGTCTCCTAAGATAGTATGGATGCAGTGGACCAACAGTATCTAACAATTCATGAATTTGGATTTACTTTACTATAATTCATTGAGGATAGACTGAGCTTAAGTTTCTTCCAAAAACTTCAGTAACAAGGTGACATGGAAATCTAAATCATACATTGTCAAAAATGGTGAAATTAGTTGTTTAGACATAAACGGGCACTCTTCGCAGGAAGTTGTTGGGCGTTTTCCTCAACGGGAGCCATAGAGGGAATAAACGCCATTATTACAGGCGATCTAGTAAGCGTCTCAGAACAAGAACTTGTGGATTGCGATAGTACAAATGATGGTTGTAATGGAGGATATATGGATTATGCTTTTGAATGGGTCATTAACAATGGAGGTATTGATACGGAATCCAATTATCCCTACACCGGAGACAACGGGGCTTGCAACTCTGCCAAGGTACAGTTTGGCTCCTTTCAAAATCAACAAACTATTAAATCTAGATTTATTTCCTTATTTGTAATTGATTTTGTTAACTTTTTTCGATCAGGAGGAAGTGAAAGCTGTATCGATAGATGGTTATGAAGATGTTGCAGAATCAGACAGTGCCCTCCTGTGTGCTGCTGTTAATCAGCCTATCAGTGTTGGCATTGATGCATCTTCATTAGATTTTCAGCTGTACACTGGTGTAAGTCTAGAATCTTCCTTTCCTGTCCTAAAAATCTGAAATTTGGTGGCTTCACCTTTCAAAAATCATGTTTCTAAACCAGGGAATCTTTGACGGCGACTGCTCTGGCAATCCCGATGACATTGATCATGCAGTTTTGGTTGTTGGATATGGATCCGAAAGTGAGGAAGATTATTGGATTGTCAAGAATTCATGGGGAACCGATTGGGGAATGGAGGGGTATATCTTTATAAAAAGGAACACTAATTTAACATATGGAGTTTGTGCAATCAGCGCCATGGCCTCTTATCCGACTAAAGAATCTTCCGCACCATCTCCTAGCAGTTTACCATCTCCCCCACCACCTCCGCCACCGGTGACGCCACCACAGCCTCCCCCACCGTCTCCTCCACCTCCTTCTCCGTCACCTAGTCCGTGTGGGGGCTTCTCTTATTGCCCAAGTAGCGAAACTTGCTGTTGTATATACGAATTCTACGGGGTTTGCATGATCTATGGCTGCTGTCCATACGAAAACGCAGTCTGTTGTTCTGGAACTGACTTTTGCTGCCCAAGTGACTATCCAATTTGTTATGTACAGGAAGGACTCTGCCTCCAGGTAATCCACTTGAGCCACATCTTTCTTCAATTTATTTAGATAACATGAGCTTATCACATTGCATATAATAATAATAACACGATATATATGATGAACTGCTGTTTTTTTTTCGATCCTATAGAATCGAGCGGATTACTTGGGAGTTTCTGTGTCGAAGCCAAAATTGGCGAAGCATAAGTTGCCGTGGACAAAGTTTGAAGAAACACAGAAGGCGTATCAGCCTCTGCAATGGAAGAGGAATCCCTTCGCTGCGTTGCGCTGAAGAAGGAAATCGTAAGCCTGTCTATGGAAAACCTGATCAGATAAACTATTTTTGTATTGCTGTGTTTTTTAAATAAAAGTAGTATGCAGCAACGCAAGTGTATGTTGTCCAGACTCAACAAGCGATATAATGTAAGTAAAGTATCGTGGGAACGAAGATTAATGTTTACTAAGTATTGAAACCATAGTTAATGTTAGTTTTACGAAGAATCAAAAGGTGAGATTTTTAAAATGACAACAGACTAAATAACTAAATTGATTAAGAAAATAATATTCATAGACAAAAGTGTCAAAAATTTGTATTAGAAAATCTCTTATATGAAATAATTTGGTGGCTTCACAATGGAATCCATCACAACATGCTTTGACTCAAGTTCGTCGAGCATAAATCGGTTATTTTTTTCATGAATTTAGAACTCTGGCTGTAACACTCAGTTTTACGGGTTTTTGATTTTCTACTATATAATGGTATTTTCGTAAATATGTCAAATTAAGTCCGTTTTGCGAACAGAAAGTTTTATTGGAACTCCATGAATAAATTGGAGTATCTGGAGGAATAAGGGAGTTTTTGGTGATGTAACGCCGGTTTCGCGAGTTTTTGATATTTCTAGTAATATATGGGTATTTTAGTAAATATAACAAACTAGGTCTGTTTTGTGAACGGAAGATTTTATTAGAGCCCTAGCAATAAAACAGAATTTTTGGTGAAATAAAGAAATTTGGAGAAACCGAATCGATAGTTAAATAACGAACTAAGTGAATAATTAAACAAAGGGGAAAAATGATCAATTAACAAGCCAATTTTAACTTAAAATCACAAATCCCTCTTTTCTCCAACACTTCACGTTTTTCTCTCCATCCCTAGAATATTCTCTGGCGATTTCTTCATCACCTCCTACGACTCTCCACGGTTCTTCAATGATTCTTCCTCCAATCAACGCCGCTCCTTCACGTTTTCTTTCCCAATCGACGTCTTAGGTAAGATTCTACGGTTTTGGGACGTTAGTTTCTAATTTTTAGAGTGGTTATTCGTTAGGGTTTCGTTTAGGATTTTGTGCAATCACTGGATTATGTTAGAAACGGTTAGGTTTACCGTATTTGTGACTCTAATGGATGTATTTGCGGTTATGGGTGAAGGTTTGATAGTATTAATGCTTGGGTTTGAGTTTTTGGTTGTTGAAATGTATAGAAACTCCATTAATGGAGGTTTAGAAAGTATGGAGCGCGAATTGCTCAATAAAATGCCCGAGAGAAGTAAATTAGAATTTCAGAAAATTTCCTTTAGCTAGGAGTTTTGTTAGTTTTCGGAGTTTGATTGTTTAGGCTCGGTTTTAATAAAGAATGTTGTGGATTGGTTTAGGTGAACAAAACTCACAGATGGAGCTCGGTGTGCTAAGGGACCGAGGTAAGTTCTCGTGACTTACTATGGCCGATAAGCCTTCATCATACGTTGTGTTTTGTTGTTGAGGATAATTGGTGCAATGAATGTTTATGTGCTTTGAATGTGTAGCTTATGTTTAGTTGTTTTATAGGTTACGCTTTTGTGATGTTTTGATGGTATTCGTGATGTTTTGATGGGATTCACGATGTTTATATTTATGTTGTGCATTTAATTGCTCATGCATTATGGTTTTACAAAACGTCATGAAAACGAATTTATGCATGGATTTCATGAAAAAAGGAAATGTAAGAAATGCAAGTAAAGTATCATGTAAACAACGCATGGAATGGGTTATCGGGGATGAGGTTCAGACCTGGCGTTCCGTGGTGAGCGGGTTTTCCTCCCTTCAGATGGTGTGGGCTATCTACCGCTTGATGTGCTCTATCCATCTGCCGAGCGTTGCCCCGATAACCATAGACTGTCACGTACTAAAAATGGAATGAGATGGACTGAGTTCATAAAATTGCATATACATGTTCATGTATTGTCATTTACGTAAAATTTACTGAGATTTATCTCATAGGCGTCTTTATGGTGTAGGTGAACTCGAAACAGGTGAGGATGACGTTCCTCCACCCGACGCACAAACAGGTTGAAGAAGGATGCCCGTAGGAGTGCGCTGAGCAGTCAAGGCGACTTTTGACCCGTAGGAGCAAATGGTTAAGTACTTTGGGATTTTGGTATGTTAGATATAGATGGTATAGAAAAATGTATAGGTAACTCATTTTAGAGTGCTTGGTAACTGGATAGTGGATTATAGTGTCTTGATGTTTTGGATAGTTTTGTGGATAGATTATATAGTTGGGCTACCATTTTCGACGATTTTGATGAACTTCCGTTGCGAATGATAGGTATTGATGAAATAGGTTGAGTTTAATGCTTTGATATGGATTTTGGATGGTTTAACGTTTTGTGATAAATGTGTTGTTTTGAGTCGGTTTTGATGATTTTAGGTTGAGGAATTTAGAAACTAGCCTTTTAGATGACAGCCGTCCAAACAGATTATAAGTCTATTACATTGAAGCAAACCTGTATTGCAAGTATCCATGCACATGTACTAACTTTCAAAAATGGGATTCGATGATGCTTCATTTAAATCTAGTCTAACGACCAAGGTGCTGCCCGTATTTGATCTACGAATTTCTTCTCTATACGACCATATTTGCTGTAATGTTTGTCTCTATTTCCTTCGTTAATTTTTTTTGGCTTCCATCATTGCCATCAATGTTAATGGCTGTTAATAATTGTCTTGGAAACCAACCTTTTAGATGACAGTCGTCCAAACAGATTATAAGTCTACTACATTGAAGCAAACCTCTCTTGCAAGTATCCATGCACATGTACTAACTTTCGAAAATGGGATTCGATGATGCTTCATTTAAATCTAGGCTAACGACCAAGGTGCTGCTTGTATTTGATCTACGAATTTCTTCTCCATACAACCATTTTTGCTGTATTGTTCGTCTCCAGTTCCTTCCTTAATTTTTTTTGGCTTCATTCCTTGCTCTTCTGGTAAGACTAGGTGAAATGTTGACATAGAAATGTTTTCTAACTGTCTTAGAAATTGACGAGATTTCCCATTCAGTCTGACTCTTGAACTTGTCCAAGTATTGGTTTGCCACCTATTTGGCTGAAGTATGCCTGCTTTCCATCTTTCTTGAACATGTGTGCTCGTTATTGCAACTCTTTATTTGAAATGTAGCTTTGCACTGCATCTTCGAAGCGTGCATGTGCCACTTACAATCCTCCTGACACACAGCCGTCAAGCGTTGAGAATCACTTATGTCAAATTTCACCCCATACCCATTCTTCAATGCATACTTAACTATTTCTTCTTTAATTTCTTTCAAAGAACTATATTTTTTTCCCAACAAAAGACCATGTGAAGCTGCTTTACGTAACGGTCTACTTTCACACTAGTCCTCCTCTAAGTAGCATATTGAACGAAGCTTCTCATCTAGAATTACCAAGGTTGAATGCACCTCAATTTGTACATTAACACCTTCATGATTGAATGTATGAAGTTCACCATATAGAGGTCCAGAGTCTGAATGCCCTTTCATATGAGGATTACCATCTTTATGGGAGAAATTATCTGAAATCAATAAAAATAGATAATATATGGACGAAATCACAAATGACTTAGGAATTAGAAAGTTTTTTAAAACATAAACTACCTCTTAACGACCCAAAATCCATCAATGTCACAATCAAGAGGGTTTGTCATCACAGAAAAGATGAGATTAGAGCAAGCTTTGAAGCCTAAAATCGCCAGAAAATCGAGTTGTGTAATCAATTTGGTGATTGTCGTCGCCAGAAGAGATAGGGAGCATGTGAGGAAATCGCGCAGAATTAGGGCATTGTGCCCTAATTCTTTATATAGTGTGCGTGTAGCGGGATCCCACTCTTCATCAGCGGGATCCTACACAAAGACAGTGTGTACGATGTTTTTAGAGCGGGATCCCGCACTGTCTTTGGAGTAGGATTCCGTCATTCACTAGCGGAATCATACTCCAAATCAGTGTGTACGCTATCTTTGGAAGCGGGATCCCGCTCCAAAACAATGCAATTCACACTACAATAAAAAATTGAGCGAGATCTAGAATTTGAGGAGTGGGCTCCTGCTCTTGCGCAAAAACTCACGGAGCGAGATCCCACTCTCCAACACCGGGCTCCCGCATGACCAAATTTTAATGGACATTTGGATGACAATGGTTTTTTTGTTAACAGACCATAGTTTAAGGGTGATCTTGTTAACAAACATAGAGGGTGAGTTTATTAATGACCCTATAATTTAAGGGTTTTTTGGTTAAAATATAGTATTTTATTATAAGGGTTTGGGAACCCTATTATCAGCATATAGCCACACCTTGCAAGACAAGAGAGTCTGATAGAGGACAGAGCCATTTTCGTCCTGTCGAAGTCTCTCATGTCATATCCTTCAAGTGACGGCAACAACATTCACAAGTAAGTCATTTCTAAACTCGATTTTAATGTTTAAAGTTTAGGGTTAACGATGAATTTGGATTCGAGCTTGGAGACTAGAATTTTTTGGTTGCTGCTAGAGTATTTGGGTAGATATATGAAAGGGTTCTAGACTGATTGGGGTAAAAACAGTGAGAAATGATGCGTTTTCATGACTTTTCATCGTTAAAAAATGTCATTCCAATCAACCGAGAAAAAGGTTGACCTTCGATCATGTCGAATAGAGAACGACATGCATGACTAGTCAGGTTGATCGGTTTAGTCGACTACAGACCGAGGTCGACTAGAAACTAGATTAATCAACCAGTCTTATCGATTGAATTAGTTTCTGGTTGATTGCAGTAGGATTAAATTGGTCCTTGAAAATTCCTGGTCCACCGTTACCGACTTTGGTCAACCTCTAGGGGTCTGGATGTAAGTACAATATATTTTTTTGGAAAAAGTTTATGCCCATGTAGCTACGAGCCTCGACAAAGTTTGTGAAGTTTATAGCTTCCTTTCGGATTGGATTCCTAGCTCAGTAGATGACTCATTCATATTTTACCTAGTGTTCAAAAAAAGATATTCATGGTATTAGTTTGTGATAGGTCCTGACGAGTTTGTAGATTACGAGCTTGTGTGAGAAGTCATTGCTCCTTTTCATAAGAATAGTGATCATGGTCGAGGTAGAGATTTTATAACTTTTTCATTGCATCGCATAAATTTATAAAAATCTATTTTTGTGAGTTGTCACCTATGGAAAGCCTAATAGGGTTGGTTGCCAGAGTAATAGTTTGTTAAAGTATATGTACGTATGTTTTACAAGCTTACTATTGACGCATGATATTTCACTTTTGTTTTATACATATATACTAGAGGCTATTTTGAACAATTTTAGTGTCAAAGTATCACAAGGCTATCACAACACATCTTTTGCTGCGTGAAGATGTTATGTTTGCACGTTCCAAAAATGGGTAATAAGACGATGATGACACACTCCTTGGGTTTTAAATTCCTAAAGCTGATAAGTGTATATTTGTTAATTTAGATCCACAAGTGGTGTCATCGCTAACATTGTTTGACAGCCACCCAAGCGACACTGCTAGATCTTTGGCCAACCGTCACTTTCATTTCTTTCTGGCTCATTAATTGTTGTTGCATCTTCCGATCGTCGAATTTTTCTATTGGTGTGCCAGATGGTTCCTCGAGTTGCTCTCTTTTTTCGTTGGGGACAAATTTAAATTTGAAATACGATTAGAGCTTATAAAAACTCAAATATTATTTCATCATAATTGTTCCCAAAGGGTTACAAGCCTCGTCTTTAAATAGAAGACAAATAAACCCTAAAAATAATAGTAAATAGTCCAAAATATATCTAAAAATATAGTAAATCCTAATAAGTATCAAAATACAAAATATAGAAACCCTAAAATGTCAACAATTTAAAAAAAAATTAGATTTTGGAAAGTTGGGGTGCATATGGTAGTGCGGCGTGCACGCTGCGCCTACGTAACTATCGAATGTTGTTGTGCGCCCAACGCTCTTACGCGCGCCCTGCTGTGCATTTTTATCCATTTTGATCTTTTTTTTTTTGGCAAACTTTCCTTCATGGCTTCTTTCAATATCTTGAAATGGTTCATGGTCCTTGATTTTGAAGCTTAGTTGCACCTTGGTTTGTAATTAAAAACTTTTCTTTACACTTTCAAAGAAAGCATCTTTCTTTAATGAATCTTTATCCGTGCTTGAAAAATCTTTGATTGTAACTTTAATTTTTTACCCCCCTTGGTTTGTATCATTCTATTTTCCTTCAAAGAGATTCGTTATCAAATCCTCTGGATCATTCACAAAGAAATTCTCACTAGAAAAGGAGTTAAGATTATTAGTAAAATTCAAAACTTTGGAACAAGTAACAAGTGTTTATACTATTTTTCTCACTTTCTTTATCAAGTTCTTTCACCTTTTGTACCTCAACTTTGTTCTCTTTTGTTCATAGTTCAACAACTCTTTCTTCGTGAATCTCATGGATCTCTTGAAAAATTTTCTCAATCGGACAATTATCTTCCTCTTGTTGAAATTCCATAAAAATTGAATCATTTTGAAGAAAACTAACCTCCTCTTTTATGTGCTCTATAGCTGGTGGCTCTTTGGTTGGTGGCTCTTCCTCCTATAGTTGTTTACACTTTTAAACAAGTGCTTCTTCCCCCAAAGATTTGATTTTTAGAGGAAAAATAACATTTTCTTGTTTATGCTCTTCGACCTCTTATTTAACCTCTTGTTTTTTCAACTTTTGTTTATTTACCTTTTGTTCCACCAACTCTTTGTAGTATTCCTCCTCATCTTTGTTATTTAGTTGTTTGAGCTTTCTCCATGAAGTTTTTACCCCCCAGATTTTCTTTCGTCGGTAGTAATCCTCCTTGGCCTCTTCTCGGTTTATGTATTGCATTTGAGAGATTTGGTGGAATCTAAGCATGACGTAATAAAGAAGAAGAAACAACAAGAAAACTTGTTAAATGCAAAGGTAGTTTAATGGACATCTCTCACTCCCTCACGTGTTTACACTCCAAAAATATAACTCCTCTTGTGTTTCAGTCAAATAATGGCTTTTATTATAATAGTCTCACAATCTTGCATTCTACCTTTCAATTTTTTTTTTAACTCTTTATGTAAAACTTTGATCAAGAGAAAATATTCAACAAGTAAAACAAGCAAGATCAAACTTTTAAGCTAAGAATTGCAACCTCCAAGAATAGTAGAATCAAATTATTTTGAAAAAAAGAAGTATGAATAATCAATGAGAAACTTTGGTAATAAGCAAAGAAGAAAATTAACAAAGTATTGATGAAGAGGAATATATGATCAACGATATTACGAGAACAAAAATATCCACGGAATTTAAGAACGCGAATTGAAATTTCAAAGATTGGAATTGAATATTTCAAGAACAGTAATCGAAAGTTTTCAAGAACAATGTTCAAATATATCAAGAATGATAATTGAATATTTCAAGAATAAAAATCGGATATTTCAAGAATAATGTTCGAGACATTAAGAATAAGAATCGAAATTTTAAGAATAAAATTCAAAACTTTAAGTATGAAAATCGAGATTTCAAGAGTGAAATTCAAAGTCGTAAGATCAAGAATATAAATTTCAAGAATGAAATTTAAAACTTTAAGAACAAAAAAATCGAAATTTAAAGAATAAAATTCAAAACTTTAAATATGAGGATCGAGATTCAAGAGTGAAATTCAAAGCCTTAAGATCAAGAATAGAAATTTCAAGAATGAAATTCAAAATTTTAAGAACAAAAGAAAAATTGATTTTTTTTTTATTATGAAGAATTTCGAAAAAGCAATTCATAGGAAAAAGAGATTAACAGCAAATTAAAAATGGTGATTGAATCTAGAAGTCTTTGCTATGATACCAAATGATAAGAATTACGAGTATATCAAACTCGAGACCCTTCAATAACGCGGAATAAAAACTCAGGAATGCCTTGAATCAAGTATAAGAAACTTGACCTAATTCGAATTTTGCCGACGGAACCAAAGTTATCAAACAAGAAGTTTGACCTGTAACCAAACTTGTGGTTAGAACCCAAACTATCAAGTTTATCTCTCAAGTTTTGGCTCGAAAAAGATATAGTTCTTCACAAAGAACCCAAGATAAAATTCTCTTAAAAATTCAAATTTTCATCATAATTGTTCCCAATGGGTTACAAGCTTTGTATCTAAATAGAATACAAATAAACCCTAAAAATAATAGTAAATAGTTTCAAATATCTCTAAAAATATGGTAAACCATAACAAATGTCAAAATACAAAATATGGAAACTGTAAAAAGTCAAAAAGTTAAAAAAAATTGGATTTTGGAAAGTTGGTGTGCGCATGACTGCGCTGGTCGCACCTCGCCTACGTGGTTAGCACACGTTGCCATGCATCTAGCATACTTGCGGGTGCGGTGCTGAGTTCGTGCACGCTTCTCTCTCTACGCACTGCCAACGCACCTTCTGCACACCCATTCGTGCACCCAGCATGCCTCTTACGCCCCTTGACATGCATTTTCATGAATTTCCATATATTTTGATCATTTTCTAGCAATCTTTCCTTCATGGCTTTATTCAATATCTTGAAATGGTTCATAGTCCTTGATTTTAACCTTAGTTGCACTTTAGTTTGTAATTAAAAACTCTTCTCATACACTTTTAAAAACATCATCTTCCTTTAATGAATATTTATTCGTGTTTGGAAAATCTTTGATTGTAGCTTTAATTTTTTACCCCCTTCGTTCGTATCATTAGTAGCAGTCAATAGCTCAAGTTTAGTGGTGACTCCCCATTTTTCCTATTTCTTTGTTTGAGTGTTTATTTAATTTTCTAGTGAGAATATATCTCTATTGTGTTTATATAAGAATATTAACATTAGATGTTGAATACTTGGACCTTGTTGTATTATCAATTTATTTATCACTCTATTATTTTTGTAATCGCTATTTGAACCTAGGCCCATCTTGTGTGGGCTATGGCTTGGAATTGTGTTCAAATTTTCTGTTGCGAACCAAGCCTTGAGCTGGTGATCGGGTTCTATTTGATGATCGAATCGTTCAACCTGACGTTTCTATTAGGCCCACCTCTAGTTCGTGAGAATTTATGTTTACAGGTGTATGTTTATATTGACATTCGACATTCAACATTAGAACATGCTTATATGACAAATATTCATGTTAGCATATATTAGAACATGTTAACGTGAATGATAATAATGAACATGCATTAATTATTTATTGGTTGTATATGCATTCATATTATATGCATATATGTAGATAGACATTAAAATCTGTTTAACATAGTACAGTTAGAGTTGAGATGACTGCATTGGAAGTTTTTTAATTAACATTAGTATATGCACATAAGTAGAGGTACACTACAATTTACCTATAGGTATGCAGTTATGAGTTATAATGTCTACAACGTTGTTTTATGCATAGTAACTATTATATACATATAAGTAGATATAGTATTATTCTACCTATAAGGTAGTGCAATTGAAGTGAGCAATCACACTAGATATAATTTCATTGCTAGTGTTATCCTTGTAAAAACTAGATGAGATTAACATGTTGATGTGCTACGAAGGAGGTCTCTCTCAAGCATCCGAGCTTTGGAGTTTATTAACTTTCTTGTTCATTTTTTTGGCTTATTCTTCATTATTAGCTTAAAGGATATTACTGGTAAAATCCACAAAGATGATCCAAGCATTCGGATCAACGTGGTCTTAGTACAAAACACGAGCCAAATGGGCACTAACTTGCAACACACCCTTGGGACAAACTTATGACATGGACTTTTTTGTTCAATTGGAGGAAGGAGATGACTTTAAGTACAAGGATAAACCCAAACATCAAAATCAATGGAGGATGAACTCGACCAACAACCCTCAAGCCCAAACATCAAGTCATTAATTCTCATGGAGGAAGCTCATGGCCGATTCTAGAAGATCATTATGTTCACCTTGTGTTCACTTCATTTTAAGTTTAGTGGTGGAATTTATTTATGTACTATTTTGTAATTGATGGGTGTGGTTCATCTTAGAGGGTGAAAAGAACAGATGGCTTGGAGAAGCCAAAAAAGTGTTAGCTTACCTCGTTTGGCGAACACACTTTTCCTTCTTTGGTTTTTTAGGATAAAAATTCTTCTAATGTTTTGTAACCCTAAATTCCCTCAAAGGATAGTATTTAAACTATCATTAACTCCTTATAGCAGCAGCTATTGACATTCAAATATCATTGTTGAAGTTCTCTTCTCAACGTTGGAGTTTATCCCCTTGCCACCTCTCCTTGGTCAGTAACATCAAAGTGATTGTGTGAAGATTGCCTCCATCTTTTGTGAGGATAGGTGGATTTCTCTTAAAATCAACTCATTTCTCTTCTTGTTTTATTAAGAATAAGCTCAAGCAAATTAGTAGAAAATCTTATCTCCACCATTGAAGAATAATCATTTGCCAAGTTCCACAAGTGTTGTTTTGTTGTTGTTTCATTCTTAGTCGAGCAGCCATCACCCCAATGTCAATAACTTTTCATCTAAAACGCTGTGTACAACTTCATTCTTCCTTAAAAATGACATCCATCTGACTTCAAAGTTCAAACGAGCAACTTCTACCTTTCCAGAGGAGATTCATTGTTCTCGACTAGAGCCGTATTCCAAGCTTCGAGTGACCTCCACCACTTTCATTCTATCTCTCGATCCACAAAGCTTTTGGCCCCGCTATTTGAATGTCCTTTACTCCACTTTTGGAAGTAGCTTTTGTCCAAAAATCAGCTCCAAAGCCTAAGGGACCAGTGACTTATGCCGTTTTAAAGTTGTTGCTCGTGTTGCCAAAACAGATAAAATCCGATGCAGTTTTGTGCATTTTCTAGCCCCCAATTTGAAGCACGTTATCTGGTATTAGAGCCCCCTTCTTTCTTGTTGATTTTCTGCTTTATTTTGAGTGGTTTTATTACTGAAATGTTGTGAGAAAAACTCATCCAAAGTTTTATCAAAACCGTGATGATTTTGTTCATCAGTCGAGCCATGTTTTTATTGAAAATTCTGCACCAATACTATTCTGGCCGAGAACAATGAGTCTCCTTTGGAAAGGTGGAGGTCGCTGGAAGCTCAGAATACTGCTTTGGCCGAGAACAATAAGTCTCCTTTGAAAAGGTAGAACTCGCTAGTTTGTGGTCGGATTGATGTGATTTTTGAGGCATGATGAAGTTGTATGTATGAAAAAAGTTGTCTCCACAAATGGAGGCTGAACCATTGTGGATGAAAAGTTATGGACGTTGGAGTGTTGATTGCTCGCCTAAGAATGAAACAACAACAAAATAACACTTGTGGAGCTTGGCGGATGATGATTCTTCAATGGTGGGGGTGAAAGTTTGTACTCATTTGTTGGAGCTTCTTCTTGATGGAACAAGAAAAGAAAGGAGTAGCTTTTAAGTGAAATCCACCTATCCTCACAAAAGGTGGATGCAATCTTCCCACAATCACTTTGATGTTACTCACCAAGGAGAGGTGACAAGGAGATGAACTTTAAAGTTGAGAAGAGAACTTCAACGACGAGATTTGATTCAAAAGGATGTCAATAGTTGCTGCTACAATGAGCTAAGGATGGTTTAAATACCATTCTTTGAGAGAAATTAGGTAAACATTATAAGAGTTTTTACCCTAAAAAGAAGAAGGAAAAGTGTGTTTGGCCAAACCAAGTAAGCCAACACCTTTTTGGCTTCTCCAAGTCATTTGTCCCCTTCATCCTCTGAGATGGTCCCCACCATCAATTACAAAATAATATGCAAATAAATTCCAACACTTGACTCAAAATAAAGCAAATACAAGGTGGACTAAATGGCCTTCTATAATCGACCATGAGCTTCCTCTATGAGAATTAATGGCTTGATGCTTGGGCTTGAGGGTTGATGGCCGAGTTCATCCTTAATTGATTTTGATGCTTGAGCTTCGCCTTGTACTTCAACCCCTCTCCTTTCTCCAATTGAACAAAAAGCCTATGTCATAAGCTTATCTCAAAGATGTGTTGCAAGTTAGTGTTCATTTGGCTCAGGTTTTGTACTAAGACTACATTGATCAGAATGCTTGGCTCATCTTTGTGGATTTCACCATTGATATCCTTCAAGCTAATAATGGAGAATAGGCCAAAAAAATGAACAAGAAAGTTAATAAACTCCATAGCTTGGATCCTTCAGAGAGACCTCTTTCGTGGCACATCACATGTAGTGCAAGAAAATAGTTGCACTTGATGTTGGAAATAAAGTTCATGGGATGAGATTGCACTTATAGATACGTGTGGATGAGGTTTGCTGCACATTAAGTTAGAGGGATCATGTATGACATTATATATATGTTGATTATATATTCATTACATGCATTTATACACCTCTTGCTTATCAGAAAAATATATGTTATCATTGACAAATAGATCATGATAATATGTGAGTACTAGTGACGAATCAACTTGTAATAAGTATTGAGTTTGCGAGTACTAATCATGTTGGGCATTGAAAATTATTAGATAGAACATCTCGAATGTTAGATATCTTAGATAGAATATCGAGAAGTGTTTTATGAGTGCTAACCAATGTATAACTTACAGTTGTAAAAAAGAAATAACTATAAAATAAATAATAAATGTAATAATAATGTAAGAACGAGAATAGCATAAGATTCATATTAAATGTTACGGTGTACGAGAAAATATCGTAATAAAATTATTACAAATGTACAATGCCAGGTTTTATAGTATATGATGAGTAGAGTTGTCGAATCTATAACGAATATGTAATTCATTAATTTCAGTAGGTACTACTCTTATCAATTCCAACATTATTTGGACAACAAAAAATATGATTTTGAAAGCTAACACAAACAACGAAAAGAGAACACCAACAAAAACCTGTAATTCAGAGAAAATATATATGATTGATTTCACGAATTTTTTTCATAATATAGACAATTACATTTTCGTTGAATAATTAGTTATAAATCGAAAGTCCTAATTTGTTAAATTCTCTCTCGAGTATCAAGTTAACAATAATTCTTAAAACGCAATTTCAATATTTCTAAAAACATCGTTCTTTTAATCATTCAATAAAGTTCAATGGTCTTCTACTTGATTTAACATTGTAATACTCAGATCGTAGTCAGAATTACCTCTCTCGAGTTTTGATTCCCAAATAGAGAATCATTCAATATGTGACTAGCAAATTAAAAATATTAAGAACAAAATATCACAAATAAAAACCAACAGAATATTTAATTAGTCAAAATAATAATCCAAATAAATGATTCATCTCTCCTCCATAAGAAGAGAGTTAGTTCAACATAGTCCAAATAAAAACCAAAGTACTAATGTTGAATATAGGGAAGTCAAAAGGAAGAAAGAAGTAGAAGATAATATTTGTCTTCGGATGTCACAAAAATAACGTAACACGTGAGTAGTCTCCTCGCCCAATACAGAAAATACTCAAAATCTCTCAAAACACGTATTTTATAATTTTGGTAAACAGATCTGGTCCTGGGCTACGGCTCAAGAATGTTGGGCCATGCTCGAACCCTATTTTTGTGGTTGGGCCGTGACTCAGCTGTTTGGGCATACGGCTCTGAAACTACTGTGACGCCAATTTTTTTCTCCTTTTTATGGGTCGTAGCTCGAGTTCCTTTGGTCACGGCTTGGGTTCCAAAATTCATCATTTCTATATTTATTTCACTTGTTTGATTATTTATCTGTACCATAACTTAAAATATATTAAAATTACTAAAAACAAGAGAATAAATATCAAACTTTGCTTATAACGATGGCAATAATTCTAATTTTCATAGAGTTATCATATGGGAAACAAAAAGATTAAGAAAGATGAGAATCTACATAATAACCAAACATATAAATATGTGTGTAAATAGTTAGATTACGTTTAAACTTACTGGGCTTTATAAAATTTCATTACAGGTTTATCCTTATTTTCAGATATCGGAGGCAGTAGCTCAGGCAATAAAGGTAAAAGCCAGATATTTTGAAGGTAGAGCTAAGCACATCATAGGAGTAGAGTGTATTTTATATACTCTTTTATATAGTTTGTACGATAGCATGAAACCAAGTCTATTTATATTTATGACAGTCTTATATGTAAAAAGACTCCTATAATATTATTGTGGGTGTATGATTTTATATTATTGTGATCTACCGTAGAGTTTTGGGTTTAGTTTGGAGCATATTTAGCATTCACAAGTCCATAAGCGTAGATTGCACGATTTGCATGTGAATGAGATAGTTCCTACTTTCAAACATTGAGTGAGTGTGGAATTCTAACTAGATTGTAAGGTTTGGATGTGCAATTACTCGCTTTCCCACTTCAAAAATTCACAAATTGTGGTCTGGGCGGGATCGTGCTGAAACAACAATGATGTCACCATAATTGAAATAAAAACAAAATATAAAAACATGTCAAACTAATAAAATCAATGAAAACAAAGAAGTAGATGTTAATATCCATCCCCAAATGTCATTCTAATGATCGTCTGTGTGTGTCAGTTTCCTCATTTAGGGTCAAAAATTCACTCCAAACACATTCCAAATGTGCTTCAAAGGATGTACAAAAGTGTCCTTTTTCGTCTGATAATTTTGTATTTATAGTCTCCTTAGGGTTTCCAAAATTATGTAAAATATCAACCATGTGAGATATTGTATTTTCATAAAATGAATGTCAGGTTGGCTAAGCAGGTTCACTCACTCAAGCAGTGACTCTTGTTTCAATTTTCCTATTAAGTCGTGACTTGGCTCTCCTGAGTGTGGCGTGGGACTAAATTTTTCATTGGGCCGGGACATGGATGCTATTGTCTATCGCTAAACTTCTTTAATTTAAGTGTGGCGTGGATTTTTTTTTGTCGCACCTTGACTTGCATAATTTGTTATTATTTATTCTTATTTTATCTATTTGATTATTTATGTGTCTCAAATTATAGAAAATTCGTGAATAAATATCAAATTTTACTTAAAATGATAACAAGAACTTTATTTCATGGAGTCGTCATATTTTACTAGATCAACTATTTATACTAGTTAACCTTTGTTAAAGGTTAAATCAATAAATCAAAATTTTATTTAACACAAATGAGATTTTTGTTGACACGAAAACATTGATAGATAAAAATAAGATCAAGTGATAGGGGTGAGCATAGTCCAATTTTGGACTTGAACCAAACAAGCCACCCACGACCTGAGGAAAAAAAAAAAAAAGACCAAACTAAACTAGATAATAAAAGCAGCCAAATTGTGAAATTCGCTTTAGTTATAGCTTAATTTTGTTGAGTAAAAAAATAAAAATAAAAATAAAATTAATTTTTTTAAATATGTAAATTTATGGTTGAAAAAATAAAAATAAAAATAAAATTAATTTTTTTAAATATGTAAATTTATGGTTGAGTTTGGATTGAATTGCAGGTTAAATTTGGGTTTGGTCATGCTCTGAAAAGTTTGAGCCGAGTTTCGGCGTAATTTGTGGTAAATATTGACTCCACTTTTTATTTCAGTCGTCTGTCATCCAAAATTGAGAAATGAATTGTAGATAACTGTTCTTTATTGCAAACCGATCTCGGTTTAGACAATTACATGAACTAAACTTCACTAAATCGAACTCCGCCATTTGGTTCGGCTCCACCTGATCGGTCTAGTTCTACTTACACTTATCACACAGCCTATGTGATTATATTTATTGATAAAAATTGATTAGAGATCAAATTAAAACCACATTGAAACTAAATTAAAATAAATCTTAAACTATGATAACTAGAGAAGTAAGAGGGCCAGAGGAAAAAGAACAGGGGTGAGAAATTTTAGGGTCATAGACTATGAATGAAAGAGAGAACTTAAAAATATACAAAGCAACTGCTATTTTTAGACCAGCACAGAAAGAAAGTTTGGGTAAAAGAAGACAAAACTGGTGATCCTCTCTCCACTATTCGAACATTATCTCTATTTGGTCGGATTCTGGTTTCTGTAATTAGCTAAATTTCCAACCGCAAGAGACTATCTTTGCTGCAGGTTCGACGTTCTCCCACCTCCGTGATAGGAGGTTTGGTGTTCTCGTTTCTTCCTTTTCTTTGTCGAAAATCTCATCGAGTTATCTAGGGTTCAGGCTGACAACGACAAAAATGAAGTGTCGACTTTTCTAGTTCCGTTGATGATCTGAGGAAGAGAAGTAGAAATGGACAAGAAAGGGAGTATATTGATGCATAGGTATGAGCTCGGAAGATTGATTGGACAAGGTACATTTGCAAAGGTTTACTATGCTAGAAACTTGAAGTCCGGCGAAGAGGTTGCGATAAAGATTATCGACAAGGAAAATGTTTTAAGGATTGGTTTGATCGATCAAATTAAGCGTGAAATCTCCGTTATGCGACTCGCAAGGCACCCGAATGTCGTAAAACTCTACGAGGTGATGGCTGTTAAAGTATACGTGATTCGTGTTTAGTTTAGTTAGTTTTCAACTCTTAGTTAGCACATTTTTCAATGCTCATGATAAGCTCCTACTGTATATCTTGTAAAACTAGACAATGGAATAGAAGAAGCAATATACTTTCTCTCAGAACCGCCATAGTCTTTACTTCCTTCATCTTTTTCGTCTCTGTTTTCTACCTTACATTCACAAAGAAAATCCAAATTTGGTATCAGAGCCAAAGAATGGCTTCCCCTAGCTCAACATTATCCTCCTCCCCTTCGACTGTCATCTCCCCTTCTCTGTCCCAATTTTCCTCTGCAAACCAAAATCTAACAATCAAATTAGACAACTCGAATTACCTGATCTGAAAAACTCAGCTGCTAAACGTAGTTTTTGCTAATGGCAAAGATACCATTCTTGATGGCAGCTATTCCCCACCCCTACCGTTTCTGGATAACCTCTCCTCTCAACCCAATCCCGAGTTTAGTTCCTGTTAGCGTTTAAATCGGCTCCTTATGAGCTGGATCTTCGCTTCTCTCAGAAAAGCTCCTCCCCCAAATCATTTCTTATTCTACTGCCTGTGAAATGTGGACAGCTCTTACCCGACGGTTTGCATCCTCCTCTTTAGCCAGAATCACAGACCTGCGACGCCAACTTCATTATTTCTCCAAAGAAGGAAGTTTTGTGTCCCAATATATCCAGAAACTCACTTCCCTCTGCAACACTCTTGCGGCCATAGGAGAACCTGTCTCCTACAGAGATCAAGTCATCTATTTTCTCCTACAGAGATCAAGTCATCTATTTTCTCAACGGCCTGGGTCCCGAATACAATTCGTTCGTCACCACCATTACTAATGGGTGTGACGAATCGTCTCTCAAAGACATTTACAGCCTCTTGCAGAGTTTTGAATTTCGTCTGGAGAAACTAAATTCCGTTGGTTATCTCTCTCCATTATCTCTCTCCATTCCAACTCTGATTATTGCTTAGACAGTAGCTCAACGCCTCTTTCGCCAAGGATGGGTTCCTCGGCCGTCATACTACTCTGTTTCCAGACCTAGCGCTCCACCACCTTTCAATCACCAAGGGTTCAGTTCGAACCAACCGACATCACAACTATGGAGACCAAACCGGCCCACCATCGACCCAGATGTCAAATTTGTAACCGGTTGGGCCACTCCGCCCCAAACTGTTACCACAGATTGAACCTTTCTTGTAATATCCGGTTTTTCGGGATATTAATATTTTAATATTAATATCCCGAAAAGCCGGGTATTACAAAGCAGAGATCGATCGCTGAGGCCATGCGCCTCAGCAGGGATCGATCGCTGAGGCCATGCGCCTCAGTCGGGTATTACATTCCACCCACCTTATTTAGAATTTTGTCCTCAAAATTTGTCCTAACTCATAACCCTTGGCGTTAACGTTTCATGTCACGCGGCCTTACGTTTCGATTATCATTTGTACTTACGATCATTCTTCGTGGTTCTTAACTAAAACTGTCCACTGTACCCTCCAATATCGGCCTCCAATATCGGCCTTAAACTAGTATTCTCTGCCCACGATCTGATCGTACACTTCCTTACTAGAGTACTGAGCTTAGTTAAATTCTTAAATCTCCGATAGATTTGCCCAAACTTCATCGCAATTTCATCGGCTTCGTCTGTAGTCGAAACTCGTGTCGACCCAAATTGCTATATATATTCTCGGGTAACGATTCCCTGTAACTGTACCACTCGTAGCATTTCCTGGTCACCTACTTTCTTGGGTAACCCCTTGACCTTTGGAGAATATTTCGGTGCGGGTTTCCTAATTAAGTCCTCATCGTTATACCCTACAACTATACGACTATTACACTACTTGGTCTATGTGAGTCAAACTAGGAGTTACAGTCGCTATTTACTTAGAATTCTATCTCTAACAAAATTCAAACTTCCTTTCATTAACTCTGATCCCGTCATCTCTAGGGTCAATCTCTACTATCCTAATCCAAAACGTCGACTATACCTTCCAACATTAGCCTTAATTTCGAAATCTCTACTCTCAATTTGGATTGTACTTATCCTCACTCACACATTAAGTCTTACTAACTCTCCTAAGTCACATACTTTCCTGGGCAACTTACCAATCCCGCCAGTTATTTCAGTGCAGATTTCACAACTAAGTTCACACTGTTATTTTCTTCAACTATGTCACCAGAATTCTTTATAAACATCACATTCATTCTAAGTTCCGTCCCTGAATTCTATCACTATATTCTTAACTGAGATTCTCATACTACTTACGTTACACTCCTTTATCCATCTTAGATCTCTATTAAGTCCGAGTGCCGTCAATTCCAAAATTTCCACCCTTTATGTGCTCTAATCTGCACGTTCTAACCTAAGATCATTCACGTAATTATTGGTCATGACTTGCCAAACACACGTTGAACACTAGAACTCTGCCAACTTAGCCTCACTTCTATGCTTACTTAGAGGTTTTTAATGAAAACTCTCGTTCTCTTTATTCTAAAATTCACAAATTCCACAATTTGCAGGCCTTTAAACGCCAACCTATACTTCCAATCTTAACATCTCATTTAATCCCAACAATCTTTTTTACTTCTTTCCTAATTTCACATGAGGACTACATTGAATCTACTAACTAATCTTACCTACGATCTTAGAGTGTTTATTTCGATTTCTACGGAGTTTGAATAATTAGGGTTTCGTTTAGGTTTCGTTAAAAATCGAGATTTAGGGTTCGAAATCGATCTGCCCAGCACACTCCCACGGGCCATCTTTCTTCAACTGATCATGCCTCGGGTGGAGGGATCTCATCCTCACCTGTGTAGAGGTCACCTACACCATAAACATAAGTCGTGAGCTTAAGGCTCAGTAAGTCTACGTGAATGCAAGTGGATGTCATGCATGCAGTTCGTAAAACATGCGTCCTACCTTTTCGCTATTCATTTCATTTCATTACATTACAGAGACGTCACCGTGGCCTCACTCTCGCTAGATAGGAGCGGCACATCCCGCGATTGGATAGCCCCTCGTATCTAACCGGGGGGAAAACATGCTCCCCAAGCAGCCATGTCTGAACCACCACCACCTCCTTGACCAAATTACATTCATTCATATCATTTCTTTAACATTTTCCTTTTCATGAAAACATGCGTAGAAATTCCTTTTTCGTGCTTTTCAGAAACATGATGCGTGAACATGAGCAATACTATAAACATAATTAAAACATGAACATATAAACCATCATACGTACCATCAAGACACTCAAGCATAACCTACAAAAGAACTAACCCTAACTACCCGACCAAAGCATTTAAACAAACAATTCTCCAATTTCCTCGAACAACAAAATATCGTATGGTGTAGGCCAATCGGCCAAACAAGTCGCGGAGACTTACCTGACGTCCGTTGAAATGCTAGCTCCGTCCACGAGCGTCGTTCACCTACGGCAATTCACAACGATTTTCGTTAAAATGCGTTTGAACCGTGAACGTCCAAATTAATAAAGTCCTTAACTAAAGGAGTTTTCCTAAAATTCCAACTTAACTAATCGATGCGTTTTATCGAATTATTTACGCTCGATAATTCCAAATTACCATTAATAGATTTCTCCAAAATCTCGAAAATTAGTCAAACTCCAACATTCGTCCTAAATCGATTAATTTCGTTCAACAACGTTTAATACGTTACATCTCTTGCCGGCCTGGACCGTCCAACCCACCACAACAACCCGGCCCTCCTCATTTCAACCGCCCCGCCCAAGCTTATTATACCCGAGCCCAACTACCAGACCCATTTGTCTATACCCAAACCCAGAACCCATATTATCAACCCGACCCATCTTTCTCCTTTAGCCTTCCCGAACCAACTACTGACCACCCTGTTTCTCCTTGCGCTCTCACTGCCAGTTTGTTTCCAACACCTCCGGTCGTCGGCCCGTGGGTTCTAGACTCCGGCACCACTCATCACTTCTCTCCACACTCGAGTGCTCTCCTCCACCCTCAGCCATACTCTGGTTCCAATCAAACCGTAACCGCCGACGGTAAGTGGGCTAAAATTCTACATATTGGTTCTGTTGTCATTCTCACTTCCCGTCGTCCTCTTCATTTATCCATTGTCTGTCATACTCCTCAATTCTCTCACAATCTACTTGGTGATCGTAATCATTGTCTTGAAAATTTGGTTTATGTTGAATTTTATGCTCACTGTTTTTTTGTCAAGGACTGCATCTCCCATCAAATTCTCCTTCAGGGCTTCCTCCATGATGGCTTATACCAGCTTCAATCTACCACCGTTTGCTCTCTGTCCACCAGCGTGCCACCTTCAGAACCTTCCCTGTCTCAAATTTGGCGTTTTAGATTAGGACATCCGACTATGCCTATTTTGCACCGTGTATTAAACTCTTGTAATGTTCATTTTGTAAAAGCTGAAATGTCAAAATTTTATACTTTTGGTCAAATGAGTAAAACTTATCGTTTGCCTTTTCCAAGTTCTAATTCTCATACTCATTCTCCGTTTCAACTTGTGCATGCTAATGTTTAGGGACCATCCCCTATCCTTTCTGTTACTGGTGCACATTATTTCTTGTTATTTATTGATGATTGCACTTGGTACACATGGTTTTTTCTATTAAAATTAAAAAGTGACGTTCCCAACATTTTTGTGCAATTTCACGGTTTTGTTCATACTCAATTTAGTTGTCTTATTAAAACTGTCTAATCCAACTGGGGAGGGGAGTTTCAATCTCTATCCAACTTCTTTAAGTCTCTAGGGGTTCATCATCGCGTCTCGTGTCCATATACTCCAAATCAAAATGGTTGAGTAGAAAGTAAGAACCGCCATGTTGTAGAAACAGGTCTTTCTCTGTAACACCCGGAATTTTAAGAGAAAATAAAATAATAGGTAATTGTTTAATAAATAATTGTTTTAAGTAATTTAAAAGAAAAGTGAATAAATTTGGTTAACCTGATTGGTTAATTAATTTAGATTCGGGCATTTCCAATGAAATTAAGCCGTGAGTTATAATTAAGAACGAGATTTAACGAAATTTACGGAAGGGCAAAACGGTATATTAACGTTTTAATAGGAATTAATATTAGGATTATTAATATTAGGATTATTATTATTATTATTATTATTATTATTATTATTAATAATAATAACGTAAAAACAACACAAACAACCGAGGTTGTTTGTGTTCGAGCCCGACGCCGAGCAGCGAAGCGCGCAGGGGGGGGAAAAGCGCGGCGACGCGGCGCCGTTCGCCGGCGAGCTCCGGCCTTCTCCGGCCAGACGGCGGCGACAAAGGATCTCCGGCCATCCTCGCGCACGAACCGACGGTGAGCTCCCCTGTTTTGGTTCGGTTTTCACCCGGTTTCGGGTTTGTTCGTGGCCGGCTGTGACGAGCCGGTTTTGGCTCCGATCGCCGCCCGTTTTTGGTCGCCTCCGGCGAGGGTTTGCTGACCCTTGGTCCGGCTTTGGTCGAATGGCAGTGGTGAGCCCGATTTGGGCGAAATTCAGTGAATGCCCGAATTAGGGCACTCGGGTTTTGCTCAATGTAGCTTCAATTTTAGGTTAGATATTGCTAATTGGATGTTAGTAGGATAGATTGGTGAAGAAATTGATGAGTTTTGATGAAAAATCGAAAAAGTGGAATTTTCCGAAAAAAGGCAGTTTCGGGTTTCTGCAAAATTGACCTAGCTCCGGTCATTTGTTTTAAAATTCCTTTTGGCAGATTAAAATAGGTTATTAGAGGAGTACGTGGCCGCTGGAATCGTTCGATTCCGATAACCGACGCAAAAGTTACGCGCGTTCGAAGTTTAGGTCGGTTTTTACCGAACCCAAAATAGTGGCCCGTTTAGTTAGATTTTTGTTAGATTAAGCTATAAATAGTAGTTTAAGATGTTTTTAAGAAAATAAGAGCTTAGTTATGCCCGAATGAGAAAATAGAAATTTTAGGAAAGAATTTCCTAAATTAGGAGATTAGTTTAAGTTTGAAATTAGTTTAATTAGAATTGATTTTAATGCCTTTTATTTATGAAATGCTTTAGGTGAAGACGACCTTTGGACGGTGCTCGGCTTACTACGGACGCCAGGTAAGTGAGCGTTAGGTTTCCGGCCACTAAAGCCCTACGTCATAACGATGTTTATTATGTTTATAGTGACGAGGTTAGATGGTTACGTGGGTTGATGGTAAGGAGGGTAGCTAAGTAGTGCCTTAGCGAAGTTTAGTGTACGTTCGATAGATGTTTCTATGTATGTCTTCTCATGCATCATGTTTTTCTAAAGTGCATACGAACTATTTACAAGCATGTTTTATGAAAATGTTAAAAGTAAAGAACGACGATGAATGATGAATGATGAATGATGAATGATGAATGATGAATGATGAATGATGAATGATGAATGATAAATGATGAATGATGAATGATGAATGTACTACAGGGCAAGTCATGAATGTACTACAGGGCAAGTCATGAATGTACTACAGGGCAAGTCATGAATATACTACAGGGCAAGTCATGAATGTACTACAGGGCAAGAAAACAGTTTAAAGAAATGAAACGAAAATGTTTTACACATGTCATGCATATATGTTATGTTATGTTATGTTATGTTAGTACGCTCCTTACTAAGCATTAGGCTTAATGTAGTTATGTATGATGTAGGTGACAGGTGTGAAGATGAGAGTTCCTCATGATGACAAGCGATAGGTGGTCGATGGGTGGTGCTCGTGGCGACGGGGTGTGTTTTGGCTTGAAGAATCCGATGGTTTGACGATGTATGTCGAGTGGATGTGAGTTAATTTTGTTGGTTAGAAAGGTGATGGATTTTATGGTGTATAGCTAAGTTATTATTTATGAATTTTATAGTGGATGTAGGTTTGAAGTAGTTCCATTCTGAATGATCTGATAATTGTATGTCTTTGGTGATGTCTTAGGAAATTCCATGTTTATGTTCGATGTTTGTTTCGAGGATTTGTTTGGGTTTTGTTTGATAATTTTACTAATGTAGGTCTATGTGTCAGTTTTGGTGTGAATGCATCGAAGTGTTTAAGTATGTAGATTGGATATTATGATAGAAAGATGTATGTATAGTCGAGGTTTTGATGTGTATGAAGTAGGTAGTAGATTGTTTTAGAATAAGAGTCTTGATTTTAGAAACATACTGGAACTGCTTGGGTATTTTTAACAGGTAAGGATATGCTCGATTTTTAGAGCGATCCATGCAGTTCGTTTTCTTGAATTTGTCTGAAATTGTAGGTTAGATTAGTGTACTGTTTTGATGATTGAGGAATGAGTGATTTTTTTCGGGATTTCAACAATCCCAGACTTCGATTTAATGGTTTAGAAGTCGAAACGTTATGAGTGATATAAAAAGAAAATTTACGTAGTTACGAGAGCTTAGAGTTAAGGTTATGTTATGGTTAGTTTGTTTAAGGGTTTTAGGAAATGTTTAAAGTAAAAATGAAAAAGTTTATGCGAATAATACGAGGGCTTAGGAAATGATTATGCCACGGTCAAGTCCGTGGCGGCCCTACGGGGTTGGGGTCGTCACATTCTCTCCTCTTCCATTCCTCAGTCCCGCATCACTTATGGCCTTACGCCTTTGCTACGGCTACCGGCCTCATAAATTTGTTACCGATTTCAGTTCTTAAAGATAAATCTCCTTTCGAGTGCTTGTTTAATTTTGTTTAGGATTACACCACTCTGCGTGCTTTCGTCTGCCTCTGTTTTCCTTTTCTTCGTCCATTTAATCGACATAAATTGCAGCCTCATTCATTTCCGTGCGTATTTTTAGGGCCTAGTTCTCATCATAAAGGCTATCTATGTCTAGATTCTCAATCAAACCAATTGTACATTTCTCATCATGTTAATTTTGATAAGTTGATTTTTCCCTTTGCATCATTGGTCATCCTTCCTACTACCAAATCTCCTTACTCACTACCAATTCTCCTTAATCTCATACCTCCTCTTCCCACCAAGTCTACCGGTCCTCTACCTCTTCCCACTTCCAACCAACCATCTCCCACTCAAATCGAACCATTCCCATCTACACTTACACCTACACCACTCCCTACCTTACCTGACTACCCTTCTAGCCCCAACCTCACTCATAATCCTCCTATTACTAATACCCATCCCGTTGCCAACCCGAGCCAAAGCCGGTATCTTCAAGCCTAAAGCCATTTCCATACAATCCTCCCTCGAACCCAAAACTTTACAACAAGCTTCCAAACATCCACAGTGGTTAGCTGCTATGCAAGAGGAAATAGTAGCCCTCAATGAAACCCATACATGGACACTAGTTCCTCCTCCATAAGAGGTTAAAATCATTTGTTGTAAGTGGGTTTTCAAAACCAAGCTCAACTCTGATGGCTCACTCAACAGGTATAAAGCTCACTTAGTAGCAAAAGGCTACGATCAGACATATGACATAGATTATGAAGAGGCCTTCAGCCCAGTCGTCAAACCAACGTCTGTTCGCACTACTCTCTCTTTAGGCATATGCATTCCTTTATGGTGATCTATCTGAAATGGTCACTATGCAGCAACCTCTAGGTTTCATAAGCTCTTCTTCTCTTTCTGTTGTTTGCGGATTACACAAAGCCCTCTATGGCCTCAAGCAATCCTCTAGGGCCTGGTATACTAAACTATACACGGCTTTATTGGATTGGAATTTCTCAGCATTAAAGTCAGATTCATCGTTATTTATTCATCGTCGACCTTCCTCGATTATTATTATACTCGTATATGTCGATGACATAATTGTGACTAGTAACTTTGCTCCTCTGCTCAATTAACTTCTTGTCTACTTGCACTCTAAATTTAAGGTGTGAGATCTTGGCCAGTTATCGTTCTTTCTTGGGATTTCTGTAACTCACACATCTACTGGCAAATATATCTCTGAGCTTCTGCACCAGGCTAACATGGGCTCTTGTAAACCAGTTCCTACTCCAATGGTTTCAGACCCCATTTTATCTAAACATTCTGGTACTCCCCTTCCTGATGTTTCTCTCTACCAAAGCATGGCTGGTGCCTTGCAGTAGTGCTGTCTTACTAAACCTGACGTCGCTTTTGCTGTTAACAAAGTATCACAGTTTATGCATTCTCCTTCGGATGTTCATTGGCAAGCTAACAAACGGATTCTTCGATATCTTCAAGGTACTTCCTCTTTGGGTATCTATTTTTTTCCATCTTCATCGTGCAATTTGACATGTTTTACAGATACCGATTGGGCATCCTGCCCAGATGATCATAAGAGTACTAGTGGATTCTGTATTTTCTTGGACTCTAATCTTATCTCTTGGTTTTCCACTAAACAAAAGGTTGTTTCAAGATCGAGTATTGAATCCGAATAACGAAGTGTTGCAAATGGCGCAGCAGAAGTGTTATGGCTCCAATCTCTCCTCAAAGAATTGGGCGTTGTATCTTCTGAGGTCCCCCATATACTCTGTGACAATCTGAGTGCAATGTATCTGGCCTCCAATCCAGTTTTGCACTCTAAATCCAAACACGTGGAGATCGACTTTCACTTTGTGCGGGAAAAAATTCTCTAAAAGACTCTGTTGGTAAAATTCACTTCTTCCGAAACTCAACTTGCAGACGCTTTCACAAAGCCCCTTCCGCCATCGTCTTCATCGACATTTCTGTTCAAGATCTTCGGCCTACGACCTTGCTCTTGAGGGGGGATGTTAAAGTATACGTGTACAGTGTTTAGTTTAGTTAGTTTTCAACTCTTAGTTAGCACATTTTTCAATGCTCACGATGAGCTCCTACTGTATATCTTGTAAAACTAGTTTTCGACAATATAATAGAAGAAGCGATATACTTTCTCTCAAAACTGCCATAGCCTTCACTTCCTTCTTCATCTTTTTCATCTCTGTTTTCTACCTTACATTCACAAAGCAAATCCAAACTATGGCGAGAAAAACCAAGATTTATTTTATGATGGAACATGTAAAGGGTGGTGAGCTTTTCAGCAAGGTTGCCAAAGGGAAGCTCAAGGAAAGTCTTGCACATAACTATTTCCAACAATTGATTGGAGCCGTCGATTATTGTCATAGTCGAGGCGTATATCACCGCGATCTTAAGCTGGAAAATCTTCTTGTCAATGAAAATGGGAATCTGAAAGTGTCGGATTTTGGGTTGAGTGTGTTGATAGAGTCAAGGAGGAAAGACGGTCTTCTCCACACGACTTGTGGTATGCCTGCGTACATAGCACCAGAAGTGATAAGAGAGGCTATATGGAGCCAAAACCGATATGTGGCCGGTTTTCTTCCATTCCATGATTCTAATTTGATGGAGATGCATCGAAAAAGTAGACGGGAAAATTTCAAATGTCCGCTATGGTTTCCTTCAGAAGCTCGAAAGCTTCTCTCAAAGATTCTCGATCCTAATCCATGCTAGAGAGTAAATGTAGCCAAGCTCACGGAAAACGCCTGGTTCAAGAAAGGACTGACACAAATTAAACCATATAAATTAACAAAGGAAGAAGAAGAAGCAAATCTCAATACAGATGATCTTCCAATCACCTTTCTCGAATCTTCTAGCAGTTCTCTAAACTCAAAGAAAAGCACAAGCCCAATGAGACTGCTTTGCTTCAACGCCTTCGATATCATCTCTCTTTCGTCCGGATCGTTCTGTCTAGTTTGTTCGAAAATGACATGAATCAGCGATCGCAGGCGAGGTTTACGACGACAGAACCTCCATCGACAATTGTATGGAAACTCAAGGAGATAGCCGAGACGGAAGGTTTAAGTTCATGAAAAGGGAAGGGAAGGTGATGTTGAAGGACATGCAGGAAGGAAGAAAAGGGCAGCTAGCCATCGACAAAGATAGTTACGAAGTTACCCCTTTGTTTTACGTCGTGGAGGTGATGAAAAGCGCAGGAGATACACTAGAGTACAAGCAATTCTACAACCAAGACTTGAGGCCCTCTCTAGAAGATATTTGTATGGACATGAGGAGGGGAGGAGCCACAACAGTAGCAACAAACAGCATAGGCATGGCTTAAGTTCTATTAATATTTCATCTTAATATCCGAGTTTCAACACTTTCTTTCGTATGAAACTCATAATGGATCCTACTTTAGTGATTGTAATATCATATTTTTAAAGCTGAAATTTCGGAATATTATCGATACAACTAACTGATTTCACATGGGAAGGTATGTATGGAAGGGGAAACAAACCAAAATCGCCCGAGAAAAGCAAAAAGCACGCATCAATAACATCTGATCTGATTTGTTACTAGACTCATGTCACCCAAAAACGTGTAATGTGGACAAAAGTAGAGTAACTAGTACAACTTTGGAAGAGTTTCGACAAAAAGGGTCTGGAGAAGATGGGAAGGAACCGGAAGAAGTTTCAGAACTTCGATCGAGAAAACAAAACATACCAATATCCCCATCAGATTCTTAATCATACTCTCTTTCTTTTAAGCACATGCATAACTCAAAATGACGAGGCATGACATATTACATTAAACATTAGATTCAATCGAGAAAGACAAAACATAACAACAGACATTGCTTTTGATGCAAACATTTTTCGCGAAGAACACGCTTATCATGGATCATTATTTCATGTTTTTTGGGCACAATTTTCTTACAATGGGGAAGAAGGATGGGAGAAGAAGCATGTACAGACACACCAAAATGGGGAGACAGGAGGAGAGTAAAACTCCCTGTATTATCTAAAGACTAATCTAGCAAATCAGCATCTAAATCTTCAGCTATAAGCTCATCGTATAACAAGAACAGAACAGAGCAAATCATAGACAAGTAATGGCGATGGAGAAGGAAAAAGCACACCCTTCTCCTTTGATTCTTTCCTTATTCAGTATCTGAAGGTAAGTGTGAAGAAGCTGCAGATTCCTTCACTTCCAGCATCAAATTCTGCAATCCGGGTTTCAATTCGCTGTTGCAGAAGTGTTCATATTCTGCATTATCTCCACCTTTCTTTTTAACTTCCACCACAACTAATGATGGAGTTAATTCGAAAATCTCAGCTGCAATTGTCAATGGACCTTTTATGCCTTCTCTAGACCCCTCCAAGCTCACTCTGCAATCCTTCTTCCTCACAGTGAAGCTCACCAACTGAGCAATTTCCTCTAATTTTGATATAATTTCCGACACAGGGGCACCAGAGATGAACCTTGATTCTTCTCCCCCATCTTCGAACAATCCCGAAAGATCAAAACCGGGCGAAAATGATATGATGTCAAATGCGTTCAAACTGGCCGGCCTAGGCAACGAAGTAATCCTCCTTCTAGGCTCCATTTCCGTCTCTGACTCCGACATTGATTTTTCAGATAGTGAATCAACATCATCGATCTCATCTCGAACACTACAAAGCTTATCATCTTCTATATAAAATTTTATATGCTTAAATCCTTTCTTGAACCATTTGTTCTCCATAATTTCAGGAATGGTGATTCGGGTCTCTGGATTTGTATCTAGAAGACGTGAAAGGAGCCGAATTAGCTCCGGCGAGAACCATCTCGGACATCGAAACTCGCCTTTGTAAATTTTCTTGTACATCACCATTACATTTTGATCGTGAAATGGTAAATAGCCAGCCATAAGAACAAAAAGTATAACCCCACAAGACCAAATATCCACCTTCGCCGCTTCGTACCCTTTTCTGGCCAAAACCTCCGGCGCAACATACGCTGGCGTCCCACAAAACGTGTGAAACAAACCGTCCTGCCGAATCTGATCGGAGACTGCGCTCAACCCAAAATCGGAGACTTTGAGATCTCCATTCTCATCGAGTAAAAGATTCTCCGGCTTAAGATCCCGGTGATAAACACCGCGGGCGTGGCAGAATCCGACGGCGGAGATGAGTTGCTGAAAATATTTCCGAGCAACTTCTTCTTTTAACCGACCTTTAGCGACCTTTTTAAAGAGCTCTCCACCCCGAACATACTCCATAACGAAGAAGATCTTGGCCTTAGTCGCCATAACCTCGATCAGCTGAACTATATTAGGGTGGCGAACGCGGCGGAGAATCGAGATCTCCCGCTTGATATGAGCAATAAGGCCACCCTTCAGAATCTTCTCCTTATCGAGAACTTTTATAGCGACGCTTTCGTTCGATCTGACGTTTCTAGCGTGGTAGACCTTGGCGAAGGTACCATGGCCAAGGAGCTTCCCGATCTCGAATCTGCCCAAAAGAAGAGCCGGGTAATCCTTCTTCTTGCTCTCGCTGCTACTCTTGACATTGGGTTCCGCCATTAACGACCAAAATTGAAGCTTTGAGAAAGGCGGTGACGTTCTGACAAAGGTATGTCTCTCTCTCTCTCTCTCTCTCTCCTAGCAACTCACTGATTCCATCTGGAAAGCTGGTTTCTTTTTTAGCTTTTTTGTTGGATTTGAGGAGGTTGGGTGGTGCAAATTCAAAAATGATGAAAACTTTGAAGAGGTGGGGATCAAATAAGGGAAGCAATACAGTAATGGAATATGTACATTTATGTATTTCTAATGTTTTTAAATTATTAAATTTCCTTATCAATTATGTGTGTGTGAGTTGTATTTGCTTAACTCTATGTTTTTGTTATGTTATGCTACCTCTTCATTTGGTGGTCTTTCTAGTTTCTTCCCAACATTGCCAAGAGGACCACCACTCCATTCTCATGTCAATCAAACATAAAAAAAAAACAAACATCACTTTGCCTTCCTGATTTCTATTGAATTATTGTAATATTTTTGTTTTGTATTCAAATGATACGAATTAGTGCTTATGCGCTGCGACTTCCGGTGCTCTTAACGACTTATTACTTATACTACTTCATGTTTTTTACTTTGTTGGTATTCAATGTACACTTCAAACATATTTTTTTACTTCTACTTGTAATTTTTTTATTAAAAGACGTTTCTTTTTGCACTTTCAATGACAGCATCTTTCTTTCATAAATCTTTCCTTATACTTGGAAAATCTTTCATTAAAATTTTAATTTTTTATCTTATTTGGTTTGTATTATTAAACTAGCTAGACTTTATTTTCTAATCGTATTCTAAAAGTCTTGTAATAGTGTTAGATGACAAATCTTGTTTATGAACAACATCATTAAACTTTTTTTCAAACAATGTTCTGCGGTACACTTTTATATGCTTTTAGACCTCATTCTACTAAGGGTGGGCAAGACCAGACCGCGGACCGAGAACCGAACTGGACCGCAGGTGTTGGTCCGATTTTTGGTGGTCCTTAACTGTTCTTGGTCCGGGACTGGTCCTCAAAGCAAAAATTTCATGGGCAATGGTCCGGTCCACGGTCCATAATCCGAAATTCCCGAAAGACCGGACCAAGAACCCAATAGTTTTTATGTTATGATAGTTGGATATATTTTAGATGTTGAATTTAGTTTATCTTATGAGATTTTATTTTAAGTATAATTTATTAGATTTAATTTGTTAAATTTAATTTGTTAGTTTAATCTACGTTACTTTCATTTTTTATTCTTTCGATTAAGAGTACAAGTAAAAATATGTATGCTGAGTTAATTGGAAAAATTTATATGTAATTTCAGAATTTTTTGTTTTTTTATTTTTTTAAAAAAATATCCAGCATTACAATGGGAGAAACCGGGACTGGACCTGGACCAGACCGAATTTTTTGGTCTGGTCCGGTCCGGTCCCAATCCTTGCACGGTCCGGTACTGGGATTCAGGATAAAATTCCCGAATCCCATGGTCCGGTCCAATTCTGGCTCAAGACCGGACCGGACCGGACCATGCCCACCCTTACATTCTACTACCTCTCAAGCAAGGTTGGGGACGGTGTGGTTCCATCCATAGTCGGGACAATAAATATAAATACATAGAATATTACAAAAATATACTTATAGCGGGTATGAAATTATAATACTAGTAAAATTTAAAATGTAGTATAACATCATTCATTGCCACAGGCAAGCAAAATCACCCTCTCCTATCTCAATTCTAGTCTATAAATCAAACATTAGATATCGAAATTGTCTCATGTGAATGAACCGACTTCTATCACAAAAACAAACTTGAAAATATATAGAAATCAGCGCTAGAAAGCAGAACGATTAAAAGGTATTACTCGAGAATATTGGATTCTAGGTAATTAAATGAAGTATGGTTCACAAAAAGATGTTTCATTGTCAATCTGATTTTATATAATTAGACAGAATAACATAAATTGATGTTTTGAATAGCGTTAGTCACATAAATCCTTCGATTATTTGAGGTTGACTAGTCTTTCTAGTAATGTTGTTTATTACAATTTTAATATTTTGCTCGATTTTCTATCATTTTATATCTCAAAAAGACACATGTTGAATATATGAATAAAACTTAGGTAAAAAAGTATTATTGATAGAGCGAGACTTACTTGGTTGAAACATGAAAACGAACCGAGTCAAGATTGTCAATTCGATTTGATTTGATTCCAACCTCTGAAAACTAAATCTAGAACATCAAAAGTTCTTTACTCTAAGTTTGTAAAAATGGGTAGGAGGAAGAGTTTATTCAAGTTTTTTGATAATCACAGTATGACTCCATAACAATATTACTATTAAACAAACACACAAAACAAAAAGATAAAGTCTCGGTCTGGCAGGAAACTAGCTCGAAAAACATAAAAAATTACTGCTAGGAAAATAGACCACTCTTGAGAGTAATTTGACTTGGACAATATTCATATTATCTCAAAACACTCTCATGCTCTATTTATAATAAAATAACTTAAATATAATACTTAAATTATTATTCTTAATTAATTCTCATCATTTTTTTTAATCTTTTTGGGAATTTTTGACTAAAACATACCAAAATCAAGGAAATTTTAAACTTGGTTTGGTTTGGTTGGGTTTGATTTGATTATAGCTCGGTCCAATTTTGATTTTTAAATTAAACTTAGAATTATTATTCGTTAAAATAAAATTGAACAATGAAACTTAGTCATTGATCCATTAAGAAATTTATTTAGTAATTTTCTTTACAAGGGACATGTACTAACAAAACAATTTGGCTGTATGCCGACGACATTGATGTTTGGGCCTAGTCAGTAGCAGTCGATTATTTGAATCCATTTCCAACACCTAGCCAGACTATCTTACTCATTTTTATTTTCGGATTTTTAGTCAATGCTGCCACTGCTTTCCGAATCTCGAGAAGTCTTCTTCCGCTTCTTGCGTTGGCCTACACAGCTTTCAAGCGTTTTAAACTGCATTTTCGCATGCGCCATTCCAAACTCATTTCAGCCGTCCCATCGCGTTCGCAAAGGATTAAACTTTTCGTGAAATGATTTGATTTCTTCTGCATTCGCTGGACATGCTACAGAAAGTCCTCTAGAAACTGGCCTGGTCCAGTGCCTTTTTCGTCTCTTCATGATGGATCTTGAAAAGGTGGTCGTTTTCCTTTTCTTCTTTTTCTGGGTGAAAAATGTAGGGGCGTCTGATAGCCACTTGTCTCCCAAGGGTGTCAACTATGAAGGTTTGTTCATTTAAAACCATTTTCTGGGTTTTTCTTTTAATTGCTTTTTCAGCTGAACAAAACCGATGAACTGATTGAACCATTGGGCAGTTTTTATTGATAATTAAGAAAACCCATTTTGTTTACTGGCCATTGCTAACTATTTTTGCTGCCTGAGCTTTTCTTTGGGTTGTGTAGTGGCGGCTTTGATGTCTGTGAAGAGCAAGATGGAGGACAAGCTGAGTGTGATGGGTGGTTGGGATATAAATTCTGTGGATCCCTGCACTTGGAATATGATCGCTTGCTCTGCCGAGGGCTTTGTCATTTCTCTGTAGGTTTCTTGCCCTCTTTTTCTCGTTTACTCCATTTGGTTGTTTTTTGTTTGGTTTGCCGGAAAGATAAAGAAAATATCAATCACTTCTCAGGCGACGTTCTAAATTCTGATAGTTTTTCAGATATGTAGGAGTTTTACCCCTTTGATTTAGAAGAATTTCACTTTGTTCTGTCTTTTAAATTATTTCATCGTTTGAAAAGTAAAATCCATGATCAGATTGCTCGATTGGAACAATATGTTTCTATGATTTTTTGAATGATTGTACTTGTAAGTATAACATTTTAGAAAATTGAAGAAGAAGAAGAAACCCTCTAATTTCTGTGTTTCTTTATTACTATTGCCAGTGAAATGGGTAATATGGAATTATCAGGAACGCTTTCACCAAGTATCGGAAACTTGAGTCATCTTCAAACAATGTGAGGAGCCTTTGTTGCGAATCATCACTCTTACTCTTCCTTATTCATCAAGATGATTTAGTCTTTGTTTTTGGAATTCTTGATTTCAGGTTGTTACATAACAATAAGTTAAGTGGCCTTGTTCCAGATGAATTAGGAAAGCTTTCAGAGTTGCAAACTCTTGATCTTTCTAACAATCAGTTTTCTGGAGAAATACCGACTTCCTTGGGGCTTTTGACCAAATTAAATTACTTGTGAGTGTAGCTTTGGACAACTCATTTCTAGAATTGTTTCCTTATTTTGTTTTGTAATGTCAAACTTCTAATGTGTTCTTGAACCTTGACTATGACAAGCTTTTCAGGCTGCTCAGTCGAAACAAGTTAACCGGGCAAATTCCAAAACCAGTTGCTAACCTCGATGGTCTTTTGTTCTTGTATGAGAGTTTCACAGCTCTCACTTTGTCTAACTTTCTTTCTATATTTGGGGTTTTCATTTATTGATATACTATCTGTTTAACTTGCTTCTTTAGGGATGTATCATACAATAATCTCAGTGGTCCGTTGCAAACAATACTAGCAAAAGATTACAGGTGAGGTTTTTCCTAGACGAGATTGAAACTTGATCATTCAAGATGAGGAAGAAACATTAAACACCATAACCGTTTTATGTAATTTTTGTTATTTCCTTGAATACATCTTGATCAATCGTCTTCAATCTTCGGATCATGGATATAAAGGTTGTTCAATTATTTGTTAAGTGCATGTCTTTCATTATAGGATTGCAGGGAACAGCTTCCTTTGCAATTATTCGACAGAAAAAGGTTGTGTGGTCATTCCGAACCCCGTAAATGGTAGAAACATTAAACCTAGTAGTAAAATTTTCTTAGGCTTGTCGATTGAATTTATTAAATTCACCCTCGATACTTTATTGCAGAAACGAACACTTCTTCAAACCTCAATCAAGTTCATCATCATTGGGTGCTTTTCGTTGCCATAGTCCTCAGTTGTACATTTGTAGTTTTTGTTGTGGTGCTCATTTGTTTAGCACATTGCTACAAATCCCGGATACTTGTTTCATCTTATGGTATTTTTCCGGACTATTCTTTTAATTTTCTCTTATGGATTATGATTCGTTTTGTAAAAGGCCTGTTTTGTGTTTTGCATAGCTGTACAACAGGACTGCACATTTGTTATTGGTCACCTCAAAAGGTTCTCCTTTCGTGAACTACAAACTGCTACGTGTAATTTTAGCCCGAAAAACATTGTGGGGCAGGGTGGATTTGGCGTGGTTTATAAAGGGTATCTTTCGAATAGGATGGCAGTGGCAGTTAAGAGACTAAAAGATCCGAATTTGACTGGAGAAGTACAATTTCAAACTGAGGTTGAGATGATTGGGCTGGCCTTGCACCGAAACCTCTTGCGCCTTTACGGCTTTTGCATGACACCAAATGAGAGGTTGCTTGTCTATCCTTTCATGTCCAGTGGCAGCGTTGCTGACTGTTTAAGAGGTCTGTAAATGATTCAACTGATTGATATAAAAAAAATAAACGGTCTACACATTTTCTGCACTATTCTTAGTGAGCAGTTTAGCAACTGCTTTAGAAGTAGTTCAATGTCCTGTTTTGGTCAGCATTGTTGCCCACTGATGAGTTTCCCCACCAGATGTACGAGGACAAAAGTTGCTATTGGATTGGAAAAGGCGGCTGAGAATTGCTCTAGGAACAGCTCGTGGGCTGCTTTACTTACACGAGCAGTGTAATCCAAAAATAATTCACAGGGATGTGAAGGCTGCGAATATTTTACTCGATGAAAGTTTTGAAGCCGTGGTGGGAGATTTTGGCTTGGCTAAGTTGTTAGATCGAAGAGATTCACACGTCACCACTGCCGTGCGTGGCACTATAGGACACATTGCCCCGGAGTACCTCTCAACTGGACAGTCGTCAGAGAAAACTGATGTTTTCGGGTTTGGAATATTACTCTTGGAACTTATAACAGGGCGAAAGCCACTAGATGCTGGAAATGGTCTTGTTCAGAAGGGAATGATCCTAGACTGGGTAAGTTCATCATATTTTTGGAGTCTTTTAATTGATCTCTCTCTCATTCGATTCTACATTTCATTACCATGAAAAGATCAAAAGCAGTGAGAAACTCTTGAGAACCAAGCATGTTGTTGAAATGCGAATCAAATTTTATCGGAAATACTAGGAGGCGAGACTGTGTGCGTAATTCGATTTTATAAGTTTGTGTTGTTTTCTTCAAATTTTACGAGGTTAGTTTGTGAATAGTGTGGATATTGTGAGGCGTGAAATTGATGGTAGAAGTTGAAGAATGCAGGTCAGAACATTACAGGAGGAAAAAAGGTTGGGAGTGTTGGTGGACAGGGATTTAAGAGGATGTTTCGGTGAAATCGAGCTTGAAAAGTGCATTGACGTGGCTCTGCAATGCACTCAATCGAACCCAAATTTCCGACCAAAGATGTCGCAAGTTTTGAAGATACTCGAGTATCTGGTTGCCCACTCGGAGGAAGCAGAAGGTGGAGCCATTCCCCACGAGGATAGAGGTCGAAGTTTCTCACAAAATCACATCGACATTCCTGAAGAATCCTCTTTCAAATTTGAACCTATCGAGCTTTCGGGCCCTCGGTGAAGTATTTGCTTCTCAATTTCTTTGAATTTCAGCTTGAACAAAGCATTTTAAGTACTCATTTGTAGTATCTCACAAACATATAACATTGAATATATATTCTCATTTTAAGTCCTTGCACAAGAATATGGTAAAAACTAATTTGAATATTAAATTATGAGGTTAATTTAAAACATTCCATAAATTAAAAATTTTAACAATTAAAACATTAGACTATTCAAAATGTAACGAATCAAATCCTGGCAAGTGGTCAATCACGTCTCGTTCTAAATTTATGCTGTGAACGGGGAGCTGATCATTTCCCGTTCTGTCCAGTACTTACGTGATACTGGACATATTAGGTCGGGGGGTCGATGTGGGGGTCTGTTCAACGTGCACCGCACGTGATTCGAGAACGAAAGTTCAATGCCCCTGAACGACCTTTTGTTCATTGCACCTCAATTTGAAGGGTGTTCGAGAATGGAGGGTTCTTGCCCTGGAACGGCCCCTCGTTCTCGACCATCCCATAATGGGGGAGGGAGGGAATGAGGGGTCCTCGCCCCAGAACGACCCCTCTTTCCATGTCTCCCTAATTTTAGGGGTTGCTTTGGAATAGGGGGTCACCGTCCTGGATCGGCCTCTCGTTCCTAACTCTTATTTTTTGGATAAAGTGAGAACGGGGGTCCTTGTCCTAAACCCCCCCCCCCCCCGGTTCTGAAGTATTTTGCTTAAGAACAAGGGTCGATCCCCTACACTATTTAAGAAAATGACCCTCCATGGTCACCCCCTGGCTTGTGATAACCCTAAAACATGTCCACAATTTTCTTTCTCCGGCAAATTTTTTATGTATTAGCGACATCGATGGATTCTGATTCGAGTAGATCAGTTGATTTAAACGAAACAACAATATGTGATGCTAATATGGACTGATATTCATATTCCACGTCCACAAATAGTGATTTTCGGGCATTTGATCATCTAGAAGATAATGAAGAGATAGAGGTGCATTTGACCTCAAAAACTCTAGACGATGAGTTTCGAACACCAGTCGACTCGGAGGATGATAAGGTGGAAAAGATACCGGTAAGGAAAAAAATTTCAATGAGATTTTATCTGGAGAAAAATATAATTCTTTAAAGGCAATTAGAGAAGAAATAGTAGAATATGCTTTGAATAATGGTTATGAGATCAAATTCATTAAAAGTGAATCTCGACGACTGACGGCAGTGTGTGAAGTTAGATGTGATTGGCGACTGCATGGTTCGAAGATGTAAAATTAGCTTACGTTTCAAATAAAGAGTTTCAACGATTCTCACAACTGTTCAAAAAAAATTAAGAATCGGCACGCTATTACAAAATGAGTGACAAATAATTATTTAGATAGGTTTAAAAGTCAGTCTACGTGAAAAATTCCTTCCATTATAGAGACAGTGAGGAAAGATTTGAATGTCAACATTACACCAAGTCTTGCCAAAAAGCAAAAATCGAAGCTAAAAAAATTTAATGAAGGGAAGAGAGATGAACAATACAAGCTATTGTGGTCGTACGCAGAAGAAATACGTAGATCAAATTCAGATAGTACATTAGGCTTACAGACTTACTTGGTGGGCTATTCCGATAATGAGTCATGTGTATTCAAAAGAATGTATATGTGTATGGTTGCTTGCAAGACAAGTTTTCTGTAGTCTAGTAGACTTATTATCTGTTTGGAGGACTGTCATCTGAAGGGCTCGTGTACCAGCCAATTATTGACAGACGTCAGCATTGATGACAATAATGAAATATATATCATTGCTGTTGCCAATGTAGAATCAGAGTGTATGGACTCATGGACGTAATTTTTGAAATTATTGAAGGAAGACCTACAGACTGAATCGGAATACAAATGGATATTTATTTCGGATCGACAAAATATATAATGCATTTTTTATTGTTCTTTCAAATATTGGGGCATTGTGATAGTTATATTGTTTTATGTTGACTATGTTGTTCTTTCAAATATCAGAGGTTGTTGCCTGCTGTGCAGCAGGAATTACCGTCACCCAAACGTCGCTACTACCTCTGACATATGTATGCAAATTTTAAAAACAAATTTCGGGTTAGAGTATACAGAGATACTATGTCGAATGCAGTCAAGGTAACCACAGTTACTAATTTCAAGAGAGAAATTAGTAACCTATATCAGATTAACCCAGATTCCCACGTATATCTTCGAGGCGCAAACTCTAGATGTTGGACTAGCCATGCATTTTCTTCGATCCCCAAGTGTGAAAGAAGATTGAATAATTTATGTGAGTCATTCAATGCAGTTCTATTACCTGTCAAAGACAAATTGATTCTGACCATGTTCGAGATGATCCAAAAGTGCTTGATGACTAGGATTGTAAAAAAATATGAGAAGTTGACATCGTCAATAGACGTCTTGCGTCCCCAGATAAGAAAAAAACATGTGACGCTAAAACGTACAGCTCAAAATTGGAGCCCTACGTTTATGGGAGCTGCACGATTTGAGATCAACAACAACAACGAACAATATTTTGTCGACATGAATACATGTTTGTGCAACTATTACATGTGGGAGTTTACTGAAATTCCATGTGTCTATTCCATTCCCTACATTTGTTTCATGAGATTAGCACTGAAAAATTACGTTCATCAATACTATCACCGGGGAACTTATCTGCAGATGTACTCACACTTCATTTATCTACTTAGTGGCTGACACATGTGGTTGCCTGTCAAAAATATGAAACAATGAGAGTTTATTGGAATTCCATGTGTCTATTTCATTCCCTGTATTTATTTCATGAGATTAGCACTGAAAAATTGTGTTTATCAATACTATTACCGGGGAACTTGTCTGCAGATGTACTCACACTTCATTCATCCACTTAGTGGCTTACACATGTGGCTTCCCGTAAAAAATATGAAGCAAATTCTTCCGCCATAAGAAAGTGTCAACCTAGTAGGCGGAAGAAAAAAAGAGTGCGAGATGTCGATAAGCCGCTAAGTTTGATAATTATTAGGAAGATCTCAACGATGTCATATGGTATATGTCGGCGTCCGGGGTATAATAATCACACTTGTCCTGACGGAGGCATAAGGCGCTACTTCTAGTTCTGCTTCGCAAGACACATTTACGGATTTCAACACATTTGACGGGACGCAGGTACATTTTAACACATTTCACTCATAAATACGCTTTCATTATTTTATAATATAATTTTTCATTATATGCAAAAATCTCCTATACATGGAAGATGTATAAATTTATGACTATTCAAACTGTAATTTATATATTTATTATATTATAATGTATATAATTTATGTATTGATTATAATGAGATAAAGTTGTAAATTTAGGAAGAGTTTCCTTTGTTTTATGACTTCTTCATAGCTAACTTCAAACAATTTCTGCATATTCAAATCATAATTTTATAATCCAAAGCCAAATCTAGATAATTAAGTACAACCGTAGAGTAAAATCAAACAGTAAAATACAACCATACACCACATAGCATAAACTAAATGATAAACATAAATTAAAGTACAATTATATACCACATAACATAAACTAAATGACAAACATAAACTAAAGTACAAACATAAACTATAAAGTACATAAAATGAAATACAAAACATAAACTAAACTACTATGAGTCATCGTTGTTATCTCGATTCATCCAATCCATGATGGTTTTTCTCAGCAAATTGTGGGACTCAGCCAACTCTCTTTGTGACACGATGAGCTACTCGACTTTGCCTACAAGGAACTCTAGTCTATACTCCATCCTGTCCCACCTACTAGCCGTGTGGAGGACAATGGTTGCGCGGTAGCATCTTCCATAGCAAAATCTACAGAGGTGGAGGCCCCCTAATCTCCCTTGAACACCCAAATTCCGTTGACTTCAACTAGGCTCATCCGAATCAAATGAAGCTTATAAAATACATCGCCTGATCTCTGTGCTCTCATCTGCTCTCTAATCGGTAGCTAAATACGAGCTACCTCGATGATCTTTTGAATCAACGTGCCGTACGACATATTCTTGTTACATGTCCGACCGATCTCATGCATGTGACCTAAAATCATGAAGCCAGGATCGAACATCTTCCCGTTATACAGCTTCTCCATCACATAGAGATCCATGCAGCTCACGAGATCTCTATGTTCATCCCGAGATAAAATGGTGTGAGTTATCAAAGTGTTAATTGTTGACTTAAATGATGTTTAAGTCTAAATATGTTTTTGATGATGTATTTAAATGGTTAATATTGTAATTTGATTATGTTAAGTGAATGAGAATATCGACTATGCATTAGTAATTTTTAATCTGTTGGAAATGCCCTTGGAAAGGGTATTTTAGTTGTTTAACAATCGTGATTAAGTGTACAGAGCTGAAAACTCATCTGCCGATGAGTTGTTAAAAATAGACATATACCGATCGCTAAACGACAAAGCAAAGAAGGCTTTCTGCCGATGGCCTTCTTCTGCCGATCGATAAAAGGACAAGAGAAGAAGTCGTTCAAAGCCTACTTTAACCGATCGCTAGACGACATATACCGATGGAGTTTAATGGTGCATCTACCGATGGCATTTAAAGCTACTCCTACCGATGCCGGTTCAGCTCGTTAAAGCTGCACATACCGATGGCATTTCAAGCTGCTCCTGCCGATGAACTTTCCAAAATGCATCTGCCGATGGCTTTTCAGAATAAAGCTGCCGATGAAGTTTCAAGGTGCATCTGCCGATGGAGTTCAAAGCTTGCTCATGCCGATAGCTTATTCGTCTTACATCTGCCGATGGCGTTTGAAGATACATCTGCCGATGCATCTGCCGATGCATCTGCCGATGGCGTTTGAAGATACATCTGCCGATGGCGCTGTTAAGCTTGCACCTGCCGATGGACTTCAAAGCTTGCATCTGCCGATGAACTTCAAAGCGTGCACCTGCCGATGAAGTTCAAGATACACCTGCCGATGGTTTTTCAAGCTTCACCTGCCGATGGCGTTGAAGATATATCTGCCGATAACTTTTAAGTTGCATATACCGATGAACTCTTAGAGCAACACATACCGATGACGTGGCGATTGAATTAAAGCTGCTTCCACCGATGATCTTCCGCCAGAATTCAAAATAGCCGCGAAACTACAGTGACGTCGTTTTCAGCATTAACTCGAGAACTTTAATGGCGACGACGACTTGCAACTACAGACGGCAACGACTACCTGATCTAGTACGGATGCTTCCCAACGGTAACATTTTCCATTTGAAGAAAGAAGCATTCAATTCAGAGCTGAAAAAGAAGACAGAGTATTTAAGCCGAGGTTAGAGCACGAAGATATAACTTTTGCGAATTTGATTTCCTGAGCCCTAACGTGCGAATCATACTCTGTATTCTCTATCTACATCTCTCTATTCCAAAACTTGAGATTCTGTTTTGAGAGTTTGTAGATTAGCGTAATCTGTCATTCAAATCTGAAAATCCTGTAAGGCAGTGGATTGACGCCCGTAAAGTTCAATGCAGGATTGTGTAAGGCTGTTGATCGAAGCCCGTAAAGTTCGATCAGCATTTCTCGTTGAGGAGAAGTAAGGAATCTTCAAGGGGGAGCCTTGGAGCGTGGACGTAGGCAGTTTGGCCGAACCACGTTAAAAACTGTGGTGTCGAATTTCTCTCTCTCTCTCTTTACTTTATTTGGTTGTCTGCTATTAATCTATAAGTAGTTTATTCAAGAGAGAAATTTGGTTAGACTTGAGATTAAAAATTAAAAAGGTCTAATTCACCCCCCTCTTAGACAATATCGTTCCTACAATTGGTATCAGAGCAAGGTTGTCTTTGTCTAAGCTGTATTTAAACAATCTGTGTTATACATTTTTATAATGGCATTCAACACTAACACCACACAAGTAGAAGGTCAAGCAACAAATAGACCTCTTTTTTTTTATGGTAGTGATTATGTTTACTGGAAGTCTAGAATGAGAATATTTGTTCAAGCTGTAGATTATGAATTATGGAATAATATATAAAATAGTCCACACATAGCTTTTAAAACATAAAACGGTATTAGAACTCCCAAAGCTTCACACGAACTAAATGATACAGATAAGAAGAACTTGAGCCTAAATGCCAAGGCAATAAACACCTTGTACTGTGCTCTGAATAGAGACGAATTTAATAGAGTACAAGGGTGTGAAAGTGCCCAAGAGATTTGGCGCCTATTAGAGGTCACACACGAGGGCACAAATCAGGTTAAAGAGAGCAAGTTAAATATGTTAGTTCACGAGTATGAACTTTTTACCATGTAAAAGGATGAGCCTATTTCATCTATGTTTACTCGGTTCACTAACATTACTAATGGTTTAAAAGCTCTTGGTAAGATTTACTCAGGTGAAGAACAGGTAAGAAAAATTTTGAGATGCCTACCAAGAGCCTGGCAACCAAAGGTGACAGTAATATAAGAGGCTCGGGATCTTAAGGTTCTCAAGCTCGAGGAACTTATTGGCTCTCTGATGACTCATGAGATAACCATGAGGGCCAATGACAAGGAAGATCTCAAGGAAAAGGAGATCTCCAAGAGAAAGGACATAGCCCTCAAAGCCTCTTCGAGCAAACCTGATGAATCTGAGGAAGAAGAAGAAGATGAGGACATTGCCCTTATTACCAGGAGATTCAGCAAATTCCTGCAACGAAAGAGGATGCAGGGAAAAAGATTTCCAAAGGGTGAAAAGGCTCAAAAGGACAAGGAGATCACATGTTTTGGGTGTGGAAAACCTAGTCATATGAAGGCAGACTGTCCACAAGCAAAGAGGTATCCCAAGAAGTTTAAAAAGAAGGCTATGAAGGCTACTTGGGATGATAGTGAAGAAGATACCTCTTCATCAGAAGATGAGGAAGTAGCAAACCTGTGCTTCATGGCGCACGAGGACAAGGTTAGTTCCTCTTCTTCTAGTATTTTAAGTGACAGTGATAGTGATGATGATGAAGGTAATCTAATTGATGCCTTCAATGACTTGGTTAAACAATTTGGCATGCTTAAGACTAAGTATAACATGTTGAAAAAGGAAAATGCGAGCCTAATTGAGAAGCACGCCAATGAACATAGTGTGCATGATAAGGAAGTCTCTGCACTTAAAAAGAAAAATGAGACGTTAAATAGACTTGTTCTGAATTTCACTGTAGGTAGTGAAAATCTGAACATGTTATTGAGCAGCCAGAGAGTGCAGTTTGATAAAACTGGCCTAGGGTATGACGAGATTAGTAAAAAGAAAACATATAAAAAACTTTTTGTTAAATCCACTGTCTGTCATGCATGCAATGAAGTATGACATAAATCATTTAAATGTCCATTAAAAACAAACAATAAGAAAACTGGGAGTAAGTTGCAATGGGTTCCCAAAGAAACGAAAACTAACACTTGGACCCAAAAGATTTGGGTACCTAAGAAGACTACTTGATCTCTGTTTTGCAAGATGATGTGTCTCCAATAAAGAATCAGTGGTACCTGGACAGTGGCTGTTCTAGGCACATGACTGGAGATGCATCCATGTTTGCTGTTGTCAACAAAAAGAAAGGAAACGTCACTTTTAGTGGAAACCAGAAGGGTAAAATTGTTGGCATTGGCAATATAGGTAATCCTGATAATATTATTATAGAAAATGTTCTGTTAGTCGAAGGTCTAAAATATAACCTGCTGAGCACCAGTCAATTATGTGATAAGGGTTATAAAGTAGTCTTTAAGAAAAATTCCTGTATTATTAAGGATATATCTAGTAGCAAGGTTCTCTTTACTGGTTTCAGGAGAGAGAATATTTATGTTATTGACTTAGATAATTTTGTTTGTGATAATGAAAAATGTTTTACTGTTAATTCTTCCAATGACTGCTGGACTTGGCATAGGAGATTAGGACATGTAGGGATGGATACCTTAGCTAAAATTACTAAGGAGAACTTAGTTAGAGGAATCCCTAAAATATCTTTTGAGAAGGATAAGGTCTGTGAAGCTTGTCAAATGGGTAAGCAGACCAAAAGTTCCTTTGCATCTAAGAATGCAATTTCTACTTCTAAGCCTCTCCAACTCCTTCACATGGACCTCTTCGGTCCTTCAAATATAGCCAGCTTAGGAGGAAAATTCTATGCATTTGTCATTGTTGATGATTTTTCTAGATTTACTTGGGTTCACTTTCTGAAGTCTAAGGATGAGACTTTTGACATCTTTTCTAGTTTTAGGAAAAGAGTTCAAAATGAAAAAGAGCTCACCATAATTGTTATTCGTAGTGATCATGGTGGAGAATTTGAAAATGAGAAATTTGAACTCTTGTGTCTCAAGTATGGAATTGAGCACAATTTCTCTTCCCCTAGAACCCCTCAGCAAAATGGTGTTGTTGAGAGGAAAAATAGGTCTCTCCAAGAGCTAGCTCGGACTATGCTTAATGAGAATTCCCTTCCAAAATATTTCTGGGCAGAAGCTGTGTCAACAGCTTGTTATGTGCTTAATCGGGTCTCCATAAGACCTATTCTTGAGAAAACTCCCTATGAGCTTTGGAATGGTAAAACACCTTCTGTTAAGTATTTTAGAGCTTTTGGAAGTAAATGTTTCATTCTAAACACTAAGGATAACTTAGGAAAATTCGATTCCAAATCTGATCTTGGAATTTTTCTGGGTTATTCCCTTTCCAGCAAAGCTTATAGAGTATTCAATAGGAGAATTCTAGTTGTAGAGGAGTCAGTTCATGTTAACTTTGATGAGTCCCCTCAACCCACAATCAATGTGGATGAGGATGATATTTTGGATAAACAACTGGATTCTCTTTCCTTAGAAAAGCCTAGTGATTCTCCTCAAGTAGAAAAATCAATAGAACCTTCTTATACATCTCTAGATATTGTTCCTGTCAAAGATGAAAATCCTACTCTTCCTAAAGATTGGAAATATATCAAAAATCATGCAATAGATGAAGTTTTAGGTGATCCTTCTTTAGGAGTTAAAACTAGAGCTTCTCTTAGGAATCTCTGTGCTAATGTGGCATTCATTTCACAAGTAGAGCCTAAGAAATATGAAGAAGCCGAGGGTGATGAAAATTGGATTTTGGTCATGCAAGAAGAGTTAAATCAATTTGAAAGGAGCAAGGTATGAGAACTTGTTCCACAGCCTAAGGATCATCCCATTATTGGAACAAAATGAGTTTATAAGAATAAATTGGATGAAAATGGGATTGTTGTGAGAAATAAGGCCTGACTTGTTGCTAAATGTTACAATCAAGAAGAAGGAATAGATTTTGAGGAAACCTTTGCACCTGTTGCTAGATTAGAATCAATTAGGATGCTCTTAGCCTATGCTTGCTTCAAAAACTTCACACTCTTCCAAATGGATGTGAAGAGTGCTTTCTTAAATGGGTATATTCAGGAAGAAGTTTATGTAGAGCAGCCCTTAGGATTTGAAGATTTTGCAAAACCTGATTACGTGTATAGACTTAAAAAGGCTCTTTATGGACTTAAGCAGGCTCCTAGAGCTTGGTATGATAGGTTGAGGAACTTCCTTGAGGAAAGGAATTTCAAAAAGGGTAATACCGTCTCAACTCTATTTACCATGCAAAAGGATAATGACATTCTGTTAGTTCAAATTTATGTTGATGACATTATTTTTGGATCAACTAATGTCAACTTGTGTAATGAATTTTCTTCCCTCATGCAAAGTGAATTTGAAATGAGTATGATGGGGGAGTTAAAATTCTTCTTAGGATTTCAAATCTGTCAATCTCCTGATGGAATTTTCTTCTGCCAAGAAAAGTACATTAAGGAACTTCTTAAGAAATTTGGTTTAGAAACTGTCAAATCTTCCAGAACTCCCATGAGTACCACTACAAAACTAGACAAAGATGAAAGTGGATTAAGTGTGGATATCAAGAAATATCGTGGTATGATTGGCTCTTTGTTATATCTGACTGCAAGTAGGCCAGATATACTCTTTGGTGTTTGTCTATGTGCTAGATTCCAAGCTGCTCCTAAGGAATCCCACTTAAATGCTGTCAAGAGGATTTTTAAATATCTAAGTGGAACCTATGATCTTGGTTTATGGTATCCTAAAGGTACTTCTTTCGATCTAATCGGATACTCAGACTCTGATTATGCTGGATGTCTAGTAGATAGGAAAAGCACCAGTGGAACCTGTCAGTTCCTTGGTGAATCTCTAGTTTCCTGGTACTCTAAGAAACAGAACTCTGTTGCATTGTCAACTGCTGAGAGTGAATATATTGCTGCAGGCAGTTGCTGTGCACAAATGCTTTGGATGAAGCAAACTCTAGAGGACTATAATCTGTTCTATGATAGGATTCCTATTCGGTGTGATAACACCAGTGCCATCAACATTTCTAAAAATCCTATTTAGCATTCTAGAACCAAGCATATAGATGTTAGATATCACTTCATTCGAGATCATGTTCTGAGAGGTGATATATCCTTAGAATTTGTTAATTCTGTAGATCAACTAGCCGACATCTTTACCAAGCCTTTGGATGAAAAGACATTCAATAATATTAAAATAAGGCTAGGCCTCATTAGGGTTGAGAAAAATTAAGTTTATTCCTCTGTTGGAAATTCCTGAGTGCTAGAACATTTCCTTCCGTGATGGCATCGGTAGATGCTGAGTCTTCAATAGGCATCGGAAGATGCATGTCTATCGGAAGGCATCGGAAGATGCAGTGTTTGTCAATTGGCATCGGAAGATGCATATTTTCTGAACGCATCGGAAGATGTATTTTTAATCTGCCGACACGTGTGACTCATCAGGCTTATCAGTTTTACACGTGTGTGTCCCTCGCGTCGGGCGATGCCCTATTCTCTTTTAAACTTTGTTTCTTCTCAAAGACGCTTCACATTTCGCGCTCTTTCTGAAAAACATTTTCCCTACCAGTTCTCTCTCTCTCGCAAGTTCTATTCCTTCAATGGAGTTTCAGGATTCATCTTCTCGCGCTGCTAAGGAACCGGCCAAGAAGAAGGCCAAAGTTTCTGCTCGTCCTCCACGTGTGATTCCCCGAGCAAAAGAGTGGCCCTCTCTCTACTTTCTCACTAAAGCTGCGAAATTAAGGTATCATGAAGATTATCAGTTCAAATCTCTAATACCCAGTCGTGGGATTGACTTTGATGATTTAGCTGGGATGGACATTATTGAACCCTTGAAGGATCTCGGGTTATTAGGTCTGTTTAATGTAGAATCCTATTATTACCCGGAAGCCATCAAAATGTTCTATGTCAATCTTAGTTTCACCTCTGATTTCTCCATTATTAAGAGCTATGTGTATAACAAACACATAGAAATTACTCCCCAATTCATTAATGCTCTTCTAGAGGTCTCCCATTTGGATAGCTGTCCCTATAAGTATGTATCCGGCACTGAGCTTCCTTACTTTGGTACATCTGATGGTGAGAGTTTTCTACGGCTTATAGTAAATGACCCCAATCACACTCCTGATCCTCTTAAAGGTAAACACCTGACCGCAAGGGCCAGGTTATTTCATCAAATAATTGGGTACAATATTGTCCCTAAGGGTGGTCATCACGATGAAATCAGTGCAATGGAGTTTTTTTGTTCTGTTTGCTATTTACTTCAAGACACCCTTCAATCTTGGCTTTATTGTTGTTCGAAGGATGATTCAAGCAGTGTCATCCCGGGCTACCTCTTTACCCTACAATCTGCTGCTCATGAAGATATTTATGCAGCTTGAGGTTGCTTTTCCAGAGGATGAAGACCCTTTCCGTCTTCAACCTCCAAGTTTTTATTCCCGAACCACTCTTAAGAAAATGGGAATCAAGAGAACAAGAACAGGGAATCTTGTTCTTGATGTTTCTAAGCAAGGTACTTTTAAGGCTGTAGCTGCCAAGAAAGGGAAGAGAAAACTTATCCTGCCAGAGGAGTCCACTGCTAAGGGTGGGGATGAATCTGAGATACCTGCATTCAATAATTCCCTTTCTCAATCTCAGGCGTCTAGTTTCAAACCTCCTCCTCTTGTGCGAAGGCGTCGTGCCCCTATCTCAAGAGCACCTGTTTCAGAGGCAATTTCTACTCCTTCATCTGTGCCTCGTCTCATTCCAGAGAATCCTCCATCTCCTCCACCTGCCCTTCTATTACCGGCTATGCCTCCTGCTCCTCCATCTCCAGTCCAACAGGATATTGCTCCTCCATCTCCAGTCCAACAGGATATTGCTCCTCCATCCCCAGTCCAACCACCTCCTTCAGTCTAATTACCTCCTCCAAGTACAACTGCTTCTCAAGTCCCAATTCCTTCACCTCCTTCGCCTGCACTCTTGATGCCTTCACTACCTACCCTTCCACATATTCCCCTCACTCCTCAAGTACCAGTATTCTCACCCATTCCCTCAGTACCACCTGCCACTCCTCTAACTTATCAGAGGAGATCTTCGATGAGTGAGACTCAGTTTAATGAGCTGAAGGCCTCTTTTGACCGCCTTGAGACTGCTCTTAGCTCCATTGAAAGTAGGATTGATCAGTCTCTTGATGCCAAGCTAGCCAAGAATCACCAAGTCATGCGCACTGATTTAGATACTAGTCTTGGTTTGCTGTCTTAGAAGGTAGATGCTGATCGGCGCATAGTTGTCAGGGAACTTGAGTCATTCCGATCTTCTATTGATAATCTGACTCCTGCACCCGAACCTAATCCATCCTGTTCAATTGATGTCTCAGAGGCTTGCTATGAAGATCTCATTCTTCCATTTTCCCGACCTGCAGTTTATGAAGATGTCCGTTTCATGTCGCTGGATCTTCAGGAGACTGAATTTGCATTCTCTCCTCCTGATGCGTCTACTGCTGCTCCTTCTGTCGAAACTCCTCCATGTATGGACATGGTGGTGTATCACGGCCCTTCTACCTCTGCGGCTCCTCAGCCAGAGACTCCTCCATACCTGGCACTTGTGCTTTATCAACCACCCATTTCTCTTGGTATTCACACACTTCCAGCACTTGTCGATGCTTATCTCAATTCGAACTGTGAAGTGCCCGCTTGGATTAGCCAAGCTTTTTGGACACATTTTGTAGCTTTCTTTAAATAGATGCTTTTCTTTGTAAACAATTTTCTTGAATTCTACTTACATTTTTCTCTGATGAATGCATTGGTTCTGCCTGTCTCTCTGATTCTTTATTTATTTTTTGATAATGTCAATGGGGGAGAACATATTTGATTAATTGATGATGCTTGATAAATTACTCAGATATGCTATGAATAGTGTATGCATGTTCTTTGAAAAACTGGAATGATATTGGAATATATGCATAGGTTGTGGGGGAGCTAGGATTATGGGGGAGAGTGACTTAATCAAATTAAATTTTGTCATCATAAAAAAGAAGGAGATTGTTGACTTAAATGATGTTTAAGTCTAAATATGTTTTTGATGATGTATTTGAATGGTTAATATTGTAATTTGATTATGTTAAGTGAATGAGAATATCGACTATGCATTAGTAATTTTTAATCTATTGGAAATGCCCTTGGAAAGGGTATTTTAGTTATTTAACAATCGTGATTAAGTGTACAGGGCTGAAAACTCATCTGCCGATGAGTTGTTAAAAAGAGACATACTGATCGCTAAACGACAAAGCAAAGAAGGCTTCTGCCGATGGCCTTCTTCTGCCGATCGATAAAACGACAAGAGAAGAAGTCATTCAAAGCCTACTTTAACCGATCGCTAGACGGCATATACCGATGGAGTTTAATGGTGCATCTACCAATGGCATTTAAAGCTACTCCTACCGATGCCGGTTCAGCTCGTTAAAGCTGCACATACCGATGGCATTTCAAGCTGCTCATGCCGATGAACTTTCCAAAATGCATCTGCCGATGGCTTTTCAGAATACAGCTGTCGATGAAGTTTCAAGGTGCATCTGCCGATGGAGTTCAAAGCTTGCTCATGCCGATAGCTTATTCGTCTTGCATCTGCCGATGGCGTTTGAAGATACATCTACCGATGGCGTTTGAAGATACATCTGCCGATGGCGCTGTTAAGCTTGCACCTGCCAATGGACTTCAAAGCTTGCACCTGCCGATGAACTTCAAAGCGTGCACCTGCCGATGAAGTTCAAGATACACCTGCCGATGGTTTTTCAAACTTCACCTACCGATGGCGTTGAAGATATATCTGCCGATAACTTTTAAGTTGCATATACCGATGGACTCTTAGAGCAACACATACCGATGACGTGGCGATTGAATTAAAGCTGCTTCCACCGATGATCTTCCGCCAGAATTCAAAATAGCCGCGAAGCTACAGTGACGTCGTTTTCAGCATTAACTCCAGAACTTTAATGGCGACGACGACTTGCAACTACAGACGGCAACGGCTACCTGATCTAGTACGGATGCTTCCCAACGGTAACATTTTCTATTTGAAGAAAGAAGCATTCAATTCAAAGCTGAAAAAGAAGACAGAGTATTTAAGCCGAGGTTAGAGCACGAAGATATAATTTTTGCGAATTTGATTTCCTGAGCCCTAACGTGCGAATCATACTCTGTATTCTCTATCTACATCTCTCTATTCCAAAACTTGAGATTCTGTTTTGAGAGTTTGTAGATTAGCGTAATCTGTCATTCAAATCTGAAAATCTTGTAAGGCAGTGGATTGATGCCCGTAAAGTTCAATGCAGGATTGTGTAAGGCTGTGGATCGAAGCCCGTAAAGTTCGATTATCATTTCTCGTTGAGGAGAAGTAAGAAATCTTCAAGGGGGAGCCTTGGAGCATGGACATAGGCAGTTTGGCCGAACCACGTTAAAAACTGTGGTGTCGAACTTCTCTCTCTCTCTCTCTTTACTTTATTTGGTTGTCTGCTATTAATCTATAAGTATTTTATTCAAGAGAGAAATTTGGTTAGACTTGAGATTAAAAATTAAAAAGGTCTAATTCACCCCCCTCTTAGACAATATCGTTCCTACATTAATAACCCGAGCTCTAACATTCAAATCCCTAGATCTTGGCTTCACGAACCCTACGATGCTGGGATTCTGATGAATTTCCTAAAGAACTTTAATCCCTCGGTCTATCTGAAAAAATCACAATCTTAGGAAGCATGGTAGTATCTCTCCACCTCAATCTCTTATCCGGCAAACCCGAGCAATTCATTAACCATATATGGAAGTATAACAATATTTGTACCAAGGATGTACGTCTTTAAACATTCTGGCATCCCAGTAGAGGTCAAGTTCGTATAAAACAAGTGAACAATTCGCTCGCAGCTATCACTCCTCAATTAGTACACCTCGTGTAGGGAGATTTTGTCGAACATCTTCTCGATCTACAATTGCTCCCAACCTCTAAAATTGACGGTCTTCGAATCAATATCTGAGTGATTTGACATATCCTGCTCAAACTGCTCTTTACACATTTGATTTCAAAATTCAATAGAAAAATACTCAGTTGGCGGTCGTCGTGCTTGAGCCGGAGCACCTTGTGACGACGGTGCCCAGTTTGTCGGATTCCCTTGAGATCGTCCTTCTTGTTACAAGATGAGTGATTTGGCAGAGCACGTTCAGTCGGGCCACATTGTGACGAGGCGACCTTTCGTTTAATTGTCAATTTGGGAGCCATTTGAACAGAATTTGGCAATTTAGGTCGAATTGGAGATTTTGACGATTTAGGGCTCAAATTTGTTGGATTTTTTAGACAATATTTGAAGGAAACGCTTAAGGATGAAGAAATCAACACGGTGGGGGCGTAAAATGGTAAGATTTTAGGTCGGAATCGTGTGGGGCCCCCTAGAGAAAGTAGGTTTTTCCGAAAGTGGAGGGTGGAAGATGGTTGATTTCTTATATAGCGTTGGGGATTGGCTCCCAATTCTCAAAATTAGAGCTAAAAATGGCGGTCCCTGTCTTGACACGACCCTTCGTTCTTAAACATTTTACTTGAGAACGGGGGGCCGATCGGGGTTGAGGACCCCGTTCTCACCCCCTCAAAAATTAGGGCACAGAACGGGAGGCCCCCGCCTTGACACGACCTCCCATTGTTAAACATTACACTTGAGAACGATGGGTTGATCCAGGGTGGTGACCCCCCATTCCAGAGGAGCTCCTAAAATTGGAGAGGTAGGGAAAGATGGGTCGTTCCCACGTGGGGACCCCCATTCACGACCACCCTCTAAAATAGGAAGGCAAAGAACAAAGGATCGTTCTGAGGCAGGAATCCCTTATTCTCAAACACACCTAAAATTAGGGTGCAAGGAACAGAAGACTGTTCTGGGGCGATAACCACTCGTTCTCGAATCACGTGTCATGTACGTTAAACGGAGGGGTCTCTACCTCCAACATCGATCCCCTAACCCAATATGTCTAGTGTTACATAAGCACAGGACAGAACGTGAGCTGATCAGTCCCCCATTCTAGGCATAAATTCAGAACATGGGGTGATTGACCACCATTTTAAAGTTTTAGTTGTTAGAATTTTTAATTTAAGGGGTATTTCAAATTAACTTTATATTTTGATGTTCAAATTGATTTTTACCCTACAAAAATATTAAGAAAAATGATGTTTGAATATTCATCTTTTAGTATTTGAAGCGACCGTATAGATGATCCAAGAAGTGCAAGTAGATCAATTGTTTGTTCCCGATCCTAGAAGTGTCAAGCAATCCTATAAGCCACCATCTATGAATCATCGTCTATGTTAGGCAGAGGAATACCATCGGAATCGAAGGGGAAAAGTGAACGTTGGAAATTTCTCGTAAGAAGGCTTTATAAGTGAGCTTTTTCTCTTTCTTAGTTCGGTATCGTGAGCGAGTATCGTAGTGATTTTGAAATTTTAGCTGCTCCCCAACGAAATTTCCAGAGATGGTTTTGGAAGCCATTTCTTCAATGGCCTTTAACCACTAATCAAGGAGGAGGTCAGGCTGCACAAACATGTGGGTCTTCAAGGGCTGGACCAAAATCAGCCCAACCCAGTAGGGGTGGGTACGGTCTGGTCTGGTTCCCGCTTGGAATCGGACCGGACGGGACATTTCGGAATTTTAAGTCCAAGAACCGGAACCGGTTCCTACCGTTTTTTTTTAAATTTATTTATTTTTGCTAAAATTGCAAAAACACCTTAAACAGAAGCTCAAGCATTCATAAATCTAATTATAATAAAACCAATTAAATCTTAAAAATCAAACTATCTGATTAAATTATGCAACCATCCAATCTGCTGTCCACTTCGCTTAAACCACGCATCTTCTTTACCAATCTCCTCTATTCTCTTCTTCCTATCGTCCTCGTTCAACTCCAAAACTGCAACTTCCTCCACAGCTTCCTTGGCCTCTTCCTCCACCAGTTTTGCAGGAGCACCATTTCCATTAACGTACTTCACTAAGCTCCCATTGGTCACTTCATTTTCAGTCCCATTCACCGAAGCGCTTCCATTCAACGAACCATTGTATCGATAATCAAAAGAAGTAGTGGTAGCAGCTCCATTACCATTGACAAGTAGTTCTATATGTTCCACCGAAAACCCTTCTTCTTTAACAGCATTAATCCGAGTCGGAAGGTTCTTACCCCAGCTAATTTTGAAAAGACAGGATCTACATAGAGAGACGCGAGTCTTGGCAGTAAGTCGTCGGGAGAGAAAAATGAGTTCGGGTACGTGAAGAGAAGAAGAAGAAGCCAGGAAAGCTAACTTGTCAACGATGTCGACTAGGGAGAGAGTAAAACTCACCCCTAACTCTGCTGAGAAAATTGATGAACTGAACTACAATCAAAAGGGAACAATATTTAACCGACCCATGGGTTGAAAACCGATTTCTACCGGGCCGACCCATGGGTCGGTATTCTCGCGGTTCCCGGTTCTGTGATCAACAGAACCGAGACCGGTATCGCGGTCCACGGTCCCATGGGTTTGGGAACCAAGAATCGGGAACTGGTCCCATACCTCAAAAAACCGCCCAAAAACCAGACTGAACCGACGGTCCAATCCGGTCCACAGGTTCCGGTCTGGTTCTGCCACCCCTACAACCTAGGGCAGAAATCCATCCAATAATCCAACCCACCATCGGGGCCATTTTTCTCTCTAATTTCGCCCGTCATACCAACTCTTACAAACAGTTTGCAGCTCCCTTCAATCCAACATGGAGCTCTTGCTTTCACACGCCCCTCTTATTCTAGTAAATACACTCCAGGTTTCCTAAGATTATCTGAAGCTGAGCTGCAAACAAAGAAGGGCCTCATTTCTTCCCAGCAATGGACGACAACGTGATGCACATGATAAAAGTACATAGCAATATTACTACTAAACTAACACAAAACATAAAGATAAAATGCCACATATCCGGCGAAACATGGCCATAAAAATACCATGAGCTACTCGGTGAAGATAACACTCTAGAAATAGTGATTTGATTTGGACAATATTCAATAATAATTCATTTAACCTCTATTTATAGAATACTAACATAGTATTAATTTCAAAAATATCAATCTTAATTAATTTCCCAACAATACTTTTCCTTTGAAATGGACAATGTCTTCAAGATCGTGAATGTCTGTCTTTTTCAAAGCCTATGCAAAATAATTTCCAGCTTATCCCACTAGGTGATCTGACTTCAAACCCATAAGATTAATGTATATCGGCCTCTATAATCCTAATTACTCCATTTAGCCCAACTCATCAATTTTTTTTGAACTATCCTGCATTATTTCTTGCCAACCCAAGGTAAAAAGATCCTCAATTAATTAATTAATCCGACCCAGTTGACAATAGATTGTTTTCATAGCTAATTCTTCAACGGATTTTGATTGGCCACTTTCCAAGCCCGATCCAATGAAAGACACCCTTCATTAATCCAAGTTGTAACCCAGCCCAAAAACTTATTCACAACAACTTGTCTCCACAAAACCCTGGCCGCCAGTGCTGTAAAGCATTCAGCCTCCACTGCCAGCACAAATTCAAATGCCACTCCCAGAAAAAATTCCGGCACCAACACCGGCGCCACAGAAATCTTGGCCGGCTCTCCGTTGCACGGCTAAGTCATACTCCGTCAGCCCATGGCCGAAATCTAGAAAGCTTCAGTTCGTTGTCGGTCCAGTTCAAAACCATAGTTCTTCCCTACCCAAACCCAATTTTTTTGACGATCAGAAGTGGAGACTTCTTCCCGTGGTGGATTGTCCGGATCCGGTCACTGACAAAAATTGCACAGACCCCGCCACCTTCGAAAAACTCCAGAACGTCGGCGAGCCCCCTTGCTCAAGGGCTTCTTCCTTGGTCTGTTGTGTTCGTCAAACCGGCGCATCTAGTCGTTTCTTGCCCGGCGATGTTTGTGTTTGTATGGAGCTCCAAAACGATCCACCTCTTTCTATACGGCTCTTTTTAAGCCAAAAAGAACCTCCTACAAGATGTCTTACTTTTTTGGTTTGCCTCTCCCGTGTCGGCGAAGAAGAATATGATAACTTGCGATGAAGATATTCTGGTCGAGCCAAGCTGTTAATGACCCACTCTTCATGTAGTCAATCTGCCCTTGTTAGTACGTCCTCTAGATGAGAGTTTTGCTCGAGGGAAATTTTGATGTATTTCTTGGTGAGGTGTCCTTGTTTTTCTCCGAAGGAGGCATAGAACACTCTGAATTCGGCTTGGTGCTGTCTGTTTGTTCTTCTTTGTTGTTCTCCGTTTCTGTTGTTTCCTTGGAAGCCTCCTCTGATGATAGGTAATTCTGGACATCTCCATCCAGAACAAGCAGGCTTACCTCTGATCCATTCCTTCTCATTCGTTGTTCTATCTCCTTACTAAATAACTTCACCTCAGCCACGAGCTCTGGCGGAATGGAGAGTTGGTCGACGATGACAGCTAGCCTATGCGACACCATCTCCATGGCCGCACTCAACTCCCCACAGGTTCCTCCCGATCCGTTCCAGCTGAGGATCGGACCGGCTCTCATGCCATTGATGAGCCTGATAAAAGTCCATAACAATATTACTACTAACGAACACAAAATGCCACAGTTCTGGCAAAATGCCACGAGCTACTCGCTCAAAATAACATTAATTTTACGTAGACAATAGTCAATAATAATTACTCAACAGTCAACTCTTCTATTTATAGAAAAATAACCTAGTATTGAAATATCTCTCTTAATTAATTTCTTAATATTCCGGAAAACCAAACTTATCCTCCTCTTTGGTTAAGGGGAGGATGTAACCAATATGTAATCTTTGAAGATAAGAGGTATGATCAGTCATACCCCTTTCTTAATTCTCATTGACTGTGTCGAATTGCACAATTTTGTATGGTGCACCAATTGGATCTTCAGTTGGTTCAAACCCAGAACTAAAAGGGTTGTCATGGGATCACATTTTCTGTAAAAGGAATGAGCATTTGCAAATAAGTGATGATTTATTTATCTTTCTAAAAATTTGGGATATATTTTAATGATTTAATTTAATTTTGCAGAAAAGGAAATCTCAAAGCGCATAGGAGAATCGAAAAAGAAAGATTTAAGGAAGTTTCTGAAAAAAAAAATGTTTTGAAGAACTACTTGGTGACTTTCCATGCAAGGCTGATCAAATTAGGAAACTTTCCTAATCTCTAAAGAAGATTATCAAATTCTAATATAGGAAGCCACCCAGAAGAAAGCCAACGCTCATCTTTGTAAATACCACGACTTGGATCCAGTTCGAATAGTCTCTTTTCATTACGAGTTTTATTTTAGAATTTAGATTTTCTTTCCTTAATTTTAGGAGTTTCCTTTACTGTTGTGGAAGACAGAAGGCAATGCTACAACAAGAATTCTAACAATTGACAATCGTGAAGGATTCTTTACTATTTTATTTGTTTTTGTTTTTTTTTACTATGAACCTTATTATCTTATTTTTATGTGTTTTTAGTTGAGAGAATAAAATATCAAATTTTATATTTGAAGCTTATGCGTTATTAGCATGTATAAACTATATCAATTAGTTTATTCAACATTGTCTTTCACTATTATTATGGGAAAAAAGTGACTGTCTAAATCATAATTGTTTTTCATACATATCGGATAATGACTTGAATTTAGAACTTTTGTTGAAGAATGTGCGGTTGTTAGTTTTAGACATAAAGTTAACACTTTTATACAATCACTCTAAACATACAAGAGTTATATCACGTTTACATATAACAAGAATAAATAAAATAAATTAACATCGTAGATCAACAAATTGTTACATTATTTACTAAATTTCAAGTTGGCTAATTAATATTGCTGCAGCATTGTTGTAACACATAAGCGAAAAGTATAAAGAGTAGGAAATTGAATCTCAATAGTTTTCTCGTATATTTATTTCACTTATTTGATTATTTTCTTTTATATTTTAGTTATTAATCTCACCAATCATACAAATTTGACGCGAAAATGAAATTTTGTGCACGTGTGGGCACACAAGTGCAAAAGGGTGGATGACTGAGTTGCGGAAAGCTCTCGAGCTTGGACGTCCAAAAGTAAAAGTGAGCGTCTAACTGAAAAAGTGAAAAAAGTGTCTCGGGCTTCTAGATGGAAAGGTGACGCCTAGAGAAAACTTGAATAAAAGAAATGGACTAGAATGGACAATCGTTGCTGAAAAGCAGGCACCCAGAACTCAAAGAGTTGCATTTGTCTTGTGAGATTTAAGCACAAACGGCGATGGAAAATGAAAAAAAATGATAAAACAAATGCTGAGAACTGTCGCTGAATGAAAAAAAAAAAAAAAACAAAACCAAATAAGTATAAATCGATTCTATAAGAATAAAATTATCAAAATTTAAATCAATGTAAAACACGTTAATTATTTTATAAAAAAAAATTTGGTGGAATAAGTTAAGAAAATTTAAATAATAAAATGGAGCACCAAAAAGTCAAAGAAAAGAATCGTGTGATAGAAGAATGCTCAGAGTTGATTTCCCTCGCTACAAAAAGTTGTAAAAGTTAAACGACTTAGAAGGTTCAATTTGTATTATGCCTCGACAAAGTTACTTAATTAATTGCTATAAATTTTTTTTTTAAAGCATATAATAAATAAATATTAAATAGAATTCAATTAAGCACAATTATATATAGTCATGTAAATCAAACAAATTGATATGAAAATATTTGGACTTATTCAATTCAATATAAGTCTCAATTTTTATTTAATAGAATTTAAAATATAAATCTTAATTTTTATTCATAACTTCCGTACATTGAATAAAAAAGTAAAAGAGAGCATATTGAATTATTTAACTCGTTATTGCAACAAAGCACAAAATTTAATTCACATAAATTAGTACTCTCTGCTCACAGCCAACAAATATTTAATCTATAGAAACAAAAGAAGATATCATCGTATCAATCTTAAAACAAAGGAAAAAAATGATGAAAAAAATCCTCTTCACTGTAACGATGATTGATGCTGCAACCAATGTGGTACTGCAGTCCGGAGCTTTCACATATGTCCTCCAATTCTCTGATGTTTGGCCCTTTCGAGGCCCTCTGTTCTGTTCCCGACTTCTCCGCTTCTTTTTAAAGTTTTCCTTCTTACCATCATGTTCTCTTTATATTCAAAATTAAATTTTTAAAATCCAAACAGTTTTCTCTTTCTTTTCTTAATTTTCTCATCTCCTAAATCTCTCTTCCATTGTTTTAGCAACATCTCCATCTCTTTCTTATTCTAGAAACCTTTCTTCTCACAACTGTAGCTCTTCCTTTATTTTTTATTTTTAGATTTATCGACATCCGCACCCGCTCTTCAGCATTAATATATAGGGTAAAGTGTAATTTGGCCCCTACAATTAGGTGAAATGGGCAAATTATACCATAAACTCGAATAATGGGCAATTTGGCCCCTACAACTTGGGTAATATGCAATTTAGCCCCTACCGTCATTTTTTCCGTTAAAAAACCACGTTTTTGTCACGTGATCACATTTTCTTCCAGACATGCCCCTGCATGGAATCAGAACCGGACTGGACCGGTTCGATTAATTTCTGAAAAACCTAGAGGGAAATCTGTCTTTCTCCTCTTCGAAAGACAAATTTTCCTCTTATTTCGCCAGACCCTCCCTCGCTCGCTCTCTCTCCTGAGACCCCCTCGCTCGCCTTCGCTCGCTCGCTCTCTCTCCTGAGACCCCCTCGCTCGCTCTCTCTCCTGAGACCCCCTCGCTCGCTCTCTCTCCTGAGACCCCCTCGCTCGCTCTCTCTCCTGAGACCCCCTCGCTCGCTCTCTCTCCTGAGACCCCCTCGCTCGCTCTCTCTCCTGAGACCCCCTCGCTCGCTCTCTCTCCTGAGACCCCCTCGCTCGCTCTCTCTCCTGAGACCCCCTCGCTCGCTCTCTCTCCTGAGACCCCCTCGCTCGCTCTCTCTCCTGAGACCCCCTCGCTCGCTCTCTCTCCTGAGACCCCCTCGCTCGCTCTCTCTCCTGAGACCCCCTCGCTCGCTCTCTCTCCTGAGACCCCCTCGCTCGCTCTCTCTCCTGAGACCCCCTCGCTCGCTCTCTCTCCTGAGACCCCCTCGCTCGCTCTCTCTCCTGAGACCCCCTCGCTCGCTCTCTCTCCTGAGACCCCCTCGCTCGCTCTCTCTCCTGAGACCCCCTCGCTCGCCTTCGCGCGCGCTCTCTCTCTCTCGCTTGCTCCTCTCGACTCTCTCTTGCCAGTCGCCAGGCTAACAGAACAAAAAAGTTGTCACGCTTACTGACGACGGTAAGGTAAAAATTTCTCACGCTTACTGTAATGGCCGAAGTTTTTTGTTTTATTGGAGTATGAAATCTGAACCAATAGTTATTATTGAATAGTTAGGGTTTCTGAACTTCGTTGTTATTCTGAACGAATTTTCTAGTTAGTTTAGATGGAGCCTAGGTTGGATGCAACCGAACTATGTTAGACTTGATTAGTTAGATGCTTCATACTTCAATTATAAATTTTGATCTATGGTTCACGAGAACACATTCTGTAAACCTTATAATCATAATAATGAACATGAATCAAATTAAAGATTTTGACCTGTATCATGTTAAAAAAGCAGAGAAAAAGAGATTACATGTGTTTAGATGGAAGACTATTTGTTTAAAAGTGTAAATGTGTATGAAGTTGTTTAGAATTTAAATACCAAAACTGGCTTAATCGAATTAAATTCATGTAACCTTGCAGGGAAGAAGATGGACACATTTTCAATTGACTTTCACTATGGAGGGAAGTTCGTCAAGACGAACAAGTTACAGTACGTGGGTGGGGATGTTGCACTAGTGACAAATATTGATGTGGATAAGATTTCATTTTTTGAGGTTGTCGACATGGTGGTAGATGTCGGAGCTGGAGTATGGAAGACTCTGTGTTACGTGGAGCCTCCATTAGGAATGGAAAACGGATTGCGAGCAGTGAAGTCCGATAATGACGTACTTCAAATGGTTGGGGCGTTGGATCACAAACGTCACATTCATATGTACGTAGACCATGAAGGCATCTACTAGGAAGAAGCTAGAAATGATGAGTCCTCTAATGCATCTGAGTTTGATGGTGGTCCTCAAGTTGGTGAAGGGGGTGATCCAACTCATGTAGATGATGCAGCTGGTGGGTCCGCGGGGGATCAATCTCATGTAGATGTTGCAGCTGTGGGTGAAGCATGGGATCCAATTTATATTCCGATTCCATCAGTTTCAGCCTCCTTACCTGATGACATTATTTCTATTGCTGAATCGGAGGATACGATGCATGAAGCGAACACTGCGGAATCGGTCAACAACTCTTTAGAAATATGTTTGAAAGACAAATTCAGCTCATTGGCTGAAATTAGGAAAAAAATCTCTGATTATTCTTTGGTTAACAGATATGACATCCGATTTATCAAACATGAGAGAGCAAGAATAGAAGCGGTTTGTCAGAAAGGTTGTCCTTGGAGACTCTACGCATCAAAGGTGACAAATGAGGAGTCTTTCCAAGTGAAGAGGTTGAATGACGTTCATGACTGTGTTCGCACAATAGAGAGTCGACATGCAACAGCTAAGTGGGTGGCAGAACGTTATTTGCATCGATTTAGAAGCCAACCTCGGTGGCAAATATCATCAATCATTGACACAGTTAGACGAGACTTTAATGTCACCATCAGCCCTAGCCTAGCAATCAGGGCAAGGAGGAGGGCTGTAAATGTGGATTCAACCGTGCAATATAAACAGCTGGGGTCTTATGCGGAGGAAGTTCTGAGATCCAATCCTGGTAGCACATTCGTTATTAATGTTGACAGGGTTGATGGTCAAACAGAGCCCATGTTCAAGCGACTTTACATGTGTTTAGATGCATGTAAGAGAGGCCTGTTAGCCGGATGTCGACCGGTAATAAGTTTGGACGGGTGTCACTTGAAGGGGACATGTCCTGGTCAACTTCTAACCGCTATCGGGGTAGATGCAAATGACGGAATATATCCTGTTGCAGTGGCTGTTGTCGATGTTGAGTCGAAGAAGTCTTGGAAATGGTTTCTCAGGTTGTTGTTGACGAATATTGGATCAGCTCGTGGTGAAGGCTGGACATTCATCTCCGATCAACAAAAAGTAAGTATATGTGATCATTGTTAACATTTATATGCTTTCACCTACTATCATATGACATATATTTGATGCAGGGTTTGGAAGTAGTACTGCGAAAACATGTACCAGATGCAGAGGTTCGATTTTGCGTACGTCATATGTACGCAAACTTCAAGAAGAAGTTTCGCGAAAAACTCTACAAAGACATTATGTAGAATGCTTCGATTGCGACAACACGTGAAATGTTTCTGAAAGAAATGACGAGGCTACGGGGCTTCGATGAAGCAGCATATAGATACTTTGCGGAGTCTGATGCGAAGCACTGGTGCAGACATGCTTTCAGTCACAGATCGAAGTGTGAGCGACGTTGATCAACCTGAGCGAGTCATTCAATGCTTTCATCTTACCAACACGTGACAAGCCGATTGTGAGCATGATAGAAATGATCAGGACGACAATAATGGCAAGAATTTGTAAGAGGCATGAACAAATGGAGCAACAAAACGGACTACTATGTCCTCAGATACGAAAGAAATTGGCCAAGATTCGAGATGGAGCTAAAAATTGGTGTGCAACCGCAGGTGGAGGTGAAAGATTTCAAGTTAGTGATGCCCATCAACAATTTGTCGTTGACTTAGCCAACGCTACTTGCAGTTGTAACCGGTGGCAGCTCGCAGGAATACCATGTGTTCATGCTGTACCATGCATATCATTCATGAGAAGGGACATTGAATCGTACGTTGATCGTTGCTACCATCGGCAAACATATTTGACGATATATTCTCAGTTCATACATCCAATGAATGGGTGAAATTCAGCCACCGATTGTGAAGAGACCACCTGGGAGGCCGAAAAAGAAGAGAATGAGGGATGTTGACGAACCTCAAGGTCAGAGTACATTGGGGAAGATGCGTAAGGTTATCAAGTGTAGTAAATGTCGGGGTCTGAACCATAATGCTAGAACATGCAAAGGAGTAACTCTTGATGCTACCATGGAAGCCAGTGCATCAACATCACGAGGAAGATCAACTTTGTTCGGGTTTTCTGCAGCTTGCATCGGAACCCAAGTTAGTATTGTGTTTTCTCTTTTCCAATTTGTTACATAATACTTAATTATTGTTAACAATCAATTGTTTACATCATGCAGGAGTCTTCAGTGCAGCCAGGCATTCACAGACACTGACCTTGTAATGCTGATATGAACTTGATTAGCCTTTGTGAATCTGTACTTATTATGGACAAATGTATGGAAGTATTTTATGGATTTATGGATAAGGGTAAAATGTATGGAAATGGATATTATGGACAAATGTATGGAAATGGATGTTGCGAAAAATCGTATACGCAAGTGCACGTGTCGCAAAAGTAATAAAGTGTGTATAAGTACGAGTGTCGATCCCACGAAGAATAACTATGTTAAATATTGAGTATCTAAATTTTAGTTTAATTTGAAAAGAAATAATAATTTTTGTGATTTAGATTGTAAAACTAAAATAATAATTCAAATAAAATTAAGCAGCAATTTAAATAAAAGATTTAAAAATAAAGAAGTAAGATTATATGATGAGAAAATCCAGGGTTCCGATTTCACTTAACTAATCCTATTTATTAGACCTAATTCAAGTAATTAAATCCTATTTCTATGTGTTGATGGCAATTTCACGAAAATATTTATCAATCTCTCTCGAGCAAAGACAAACTTATTCAACTAACGAATTATCACCTCTCGGTCTCTAATCCTGAGAATTAATTGAATACATTAGGAACAAGAAATTATATTACCACTCAAACGGCCTAACTATCTCTAGCCTAGGATCCTTTTCAAGGCAAAATATTTAGTGCACGGTTAAATTCTCCGCTCTCGCATCCCGAATTAACCCTAAAGTTCTTAGTTTTGGTGATCAAGCAAACCTAAGCATTACGTTCATAATAAATTACTCAACACAGAACAGAAACAGAAAATTAAATACTTGAATCAAGAAAAATAAATAATCATAGTAAAGTTACGTCGAAACCCTAGAACGAGAAGTTTAGTTCATGCTAAAAGATAAATAAACAATCGTCCTAAATAGTTGCATAATGAAATAGTGAAATAAAAAGAAAAGAAAAGAAAAAACTAAAATAAAAATCGCCCCTCTCGCCAAGAATCGCTGCGGAAGTGCTCTCTGCCGACTCCAGGATCTCCAGGATCTCTTCTTTTTTTTAGGTCTGCTCTTGTTATTTATTGACGTCTTTCAATCAAGCAACGGCTAGGATTTAATATCGCTTCGGATCGATGGCTCAAATTAAAACACGTTGTCTTTCCATATAAGATTTGGTGAGCGATCAGTCGCTGTCTTTGTAAGGCGCACGGTCGCTGCAATACACCCGGGAGTCTAACGCATCTCAATAGGCTTTTGAACCAAAAGAAGATGCATTCATTTCGTCTCCGAAAAAAACAAACAATTACACACACGACGACATCACTTAGATGTTCCGATAAATCTACGCCACTGTAACCACATCATCAAATTCTACGTTACTATAGGAAACAGCCAAACGCAAAAAAAGACACTTATACCTGGCTATACGAAAGGTCGGATGACGTCGGGAAAATCTGCGATAAGAAAATAAAAGAACAAAAATTAAGGGTTTTGAAAAGAGGGGAAAGTAGAATTATGAAGTCGCCAGTCGGCCTGCATGCAATGCATTCGGACAGGGTCCTTCGAGTGCGCCGAGTTTTGACGGAAGCAGCAAATAACGATCGACGGCAATCCTCAAACGTGTCATCAGGAATTGGACACGGTTCGGCTTGCAATTCCATTTCACCTGGGTTGTTTGCCAAATTGACCATAATAATACGTAATTGATAACGTGTGTATTTTAACACTTATGTATACTTTTTATACTTGATTGATAGTTGTTCTCAAAGTGATTGAAGGATTTGATCGTTTTTGCGTTAGTGCGCAAACTTTATTGAAAAATAGGACCGGAGAAAAGAAAAGAAATTGTTGAATTTAAA